>JAJAGP010002506.1:55823-110812 GCA_025084515.1 Ancistrus triradiatus | reverse complement strand
AAAGCACTTTGAGGTGCATCCCTTGTGCTAGATAAATAAAGCTCATTATAATAATTATTATAATTTTGTATGTGTAACCACATTCGGCCAATAAAGCTGATTATGATTCTGCAACCATTCTTTTAGGAACTTTTAGGACGGAAAGTTGATGAACTGACTTGTTGGAAGGTGGAAACCAAGGAAAGTGTCATACAGAGTTTGTCTATTCCACACCCTCCACAATAATTCCTCACATTATGAATCTGTTAGCAGGCTGGAATAACAGACCACAAATAAGAATGGGTGTCTACATACTTTTGTTCATGTAGTGTACTTTCACTACAAATGTGGAGGCTTGTTATTAGGCTGACATGTTATTTTCTCCACTCTGTAGGATGCCATTAGGACCAATGCATAGCCATTATTATTGTACTTCAGATGATCAGTGGTTTGCATGTCACCTGTCAGTGTTATGGGCTGTCATGACTCATCCATCTGACAGCTCTGTAAGAGTCCTGTTAGAGATTAACACTTCGTCAGGGCTCTGCATCCGTCCCTGATGCCTCTTCCAACAGGGATTCTATCGTAATTAACTCTACTAATTAGACTGATGATTTTTGTGACTGGCTACTGGGAGAACAGAGGCTCTTCCCCAATGAGCTTGTCTGCCTCAAATCTATTGTTCTGTAGAATTTATTTATTCTGCTTTAACCATTCTGTCTTGTTCTGGTGAATCTGAAGTTTGTCCCTTCATATTGCAATTTTAGCTTGAGCTTCAAACACAAGTACGTATACTTATCTTCCAGCAGAGACGTCATCAGAACCTGTTGCTGCGCCCCACTAAAATTACAGGGGTAAAAAGTCCATTTTATCCTGGATGGCTGAGAAGAACTACAGAAAATGGCCCGCAAACACACTATAGGCACTACATTTCCCATAATGCCCAAGCATCTTTCCACAAGCCTGAACGCTTTCAGTCTGAGCCAATTTCTTTCACATTTTCTCATTAAGTAATGAAGATCTGCAAATATTTAAAAGAAAGACAGCCACACTGCAGACAAGGTAAATAATGTCAATATGCATATTTTTTACTTTATTCTTTGAACTATTACTATAGACTTACAGTATTTGTCTAGATAAATTAGACTTGATAAATTTATTTATCATCTAAGCCACCCAAGGAGGATGGGCCCCTTTTTTGAGTCTTGGTCCTTCCAAGGTTTCTTCCTTATAAGGTTTAGGGAGTTTTTCCTTGCCAGTTAGGAGATAATCTAAAATTGTACAGCTGATTTGAGACAATGCTCCATTGTAAAAAGTGCTATATAAATCTGACTTGACTTGGTAATGATAGCTCATAGCTATATATTTAATTAATGTAATTAATACTAATTATTCATTTCTCATCCATGGCAGAGTAAAACTCATTTGTGTTAAATCACTCAATCTGTTTAGTGTTTAACAGACTTGTTCTTTATGCACAGTTGTGCTCCTACAGTTGATTAGCAAGCATAGTGGTACAAATTCTGTATGGCACAGTACAACACATAGTCTAGAAACGCTCCTACCACCCAGTTACAGGACTTGCAAGATAGCACATCAAGATCATTGAAAGTGCTTGAAAGTTTGATTTACTTTCAGTAAATATTAGATTCTCGTCTGGTGGGTGCAGAGCCTATGCCAGGAACCCTGGGTGCCAGACATGAAAACACCGTGGAATGATTGCCAATCCATAGCAGGGCATCATGCACTTACTTATTCGTATTACATCACCTTTAGGAGCATTTTAAAGTAGCTGGTCCATCATGCTAAGCGGGAGTAAACCAGTGTACCTAGAAGAAACATACCAACATACAAACCTCAAATACACCAGAGAGAATAAACAAATAATGGTGTGATTTCAAACAGGTGATTGTAATCATAATTTGGCACAAAAGCAATATCCACAAAAAGCTGTCTTTGAGGGGCAAAGATGGGCAGATCCTCTCCGGTTTGTCAACAAATGAGTGAGAAAATCATTGAAATGTTTAAAAACAAAGATAGATTCGAAGGGCTTTACATATTTCTTCCTCTACAGGAACATCTGTGATCCCCGATCCCTCAGACGGCACTGCATCAATAACCATCAATAATTCTTCAATACCTGATAGAACCACATGGACAAGAGATTACTGTATAAAACCTTTATCAAACTCTACAATACAGAGCTACATTCACAAATGCCACTTAAAACGTTACTATGCCAAAAAAGAATTCTTATTTTAACCATGGGTCATCCTGATCATTATCAGCAAAAGCTCTGTCTTGGTATGGGGTCAGGTCAGGGCCCTTGGCAAAGGTCATTTACAATTCTGTGATGCAGCATTAATGCAGAAAAGTACACTGAGATTTTAGATCAACATTCATTCCTTCAAGACGACATCTTTTCTAGGGATACCCATGCATTTTTTAACAAGGCAATGCAAAACAAGCTAAATCAGAAAAGGTTAGGACTGAAATATACAAATCCCTTCCAGTTTTCTTTGAGTTTTTAAACGTGTCAATAATTTTATCACATATCTATTGACAGGGAGATCATCTAACCATGTTTACTCCTCAAAGACCCAGCCTTACATGGATAGTGCCTTTGTACCAAGTCCTGAATACAATCACCTGTTGAGATCACATCATTTAGGTTTTTTTTTAACATCATTAATAGCCCGAAATTGCTTTGTTTTGGAATGTGTTGCAAGCTGAAATCCAGGAATGGATGTTTATTAACAAATGAAATGAGGTTGACCAGAAAGAACATGAAATATCTCAGGTTCATACTGCCTGCAATGAAATAAAACAGTTTAAAGGAAAACTGACAACTCATTTCCCCAAAACACTATAAACAAATGCTAGAAGATAATCGATAAACTTGTATAGCCTTACGTACTCTGGAGTAGGAGCACCAGACATATGTGATAAGTATAATTAAGACAGACATCTGTGCATGTTGCTTGCTGAGAATTAAGAATCAGTGGGCACCAACTGAAAGATAAAAAATTTTCTCTTTAAAGTAGAACTGCATTTGGTGAGATGAATCTTTTATATACTCTTGGCACAAGAGACTTTTTATCCCTGATCCATTTGCATTTTTGGCAGTGAACCAATTTACATTTTTATAGCATAATTAATGAAGAAGAAAGCCATTTACATTTTTCTTCTGCTGGCTGCCACAGGGTCTGAACATATCTGCTGTTCTGCAAGGCCAGTCGTGAAAATGTAGACCACGCTGACCGACGAGAGGTTATGATTGTGGGAAGGGAAGACCTCAAAATAATGGACACTGAGCATAATTTGATAAACAACAGGGCAGGATAGAGACGAGCGTCTCTTTCAGGTGTAAATGGAAGGCTGATGTCTTTCACATCGGTTGGCCCTAACATCAAACAAAAGAGCGCAAATTAAGCATTTAAGCAGCAGTAAGAAAAATAATTCACATAGTGACATGCATATTCCACACGTTCATTTACCATGAAAGGTACAGTCAATGCGATTATACGCTCTGTTCGATCAGGATTGGCTAAGGCTTTAGTCTTGTTATTTTGGGTGAATATACTCTGTGTAATAGTACTATTATACTTTAATAGTCAGCTCTCAGGGGATGATCACCCCCATCCTGCCTCGCATCTCCTAGACACAGCCCACTGTGCCTGCCTTGGAAGGCACAGCTGGGACTCAAACCCAGGTCACCACAGTGGTAGGCTAGGGAATTGCCATTACACTACCTGAGCACAATAGAAATGAAAGGACCAGTTTATGTGATGAATCACAACAACAGCTAGGATGTTCTGTTTAGAGGAATAAGCCAAAATTCTGATCAACATCTATCGGATACACTTACGTGCCGTTATTGCTGTTACAAAACTCATGAACTGAAAGCAAAGCGCTATTAGGCAAAAAAGTAAATTTAGTTCAGCACTGATGTGTAGTTCTCCACTTCATGTAGGTACACTCCAACTATGATGAGAGACAAAATCCAGAAAACACACTGTAGGAGGGGGGTTTTTAAAGAATTTATTTAAATCATGGTGGAAAACTAAGTATTTGGTCACCCACAAACAAGCAAGATTTCTGGCTTTCACAGCTTTCTTCTTTAAGAACCCGGGCTCTTCTCTCCTCCACTCGTTTCCTGTATTAATGGCAACATGTGTAGGGACCTCGTGATCTGTATAATAGAAACCGTCCACAGCCTCAAACAGTTTTCAGACTCCAACCAACTCCCACAACCATGGCCAAGACCCAAAGAGCTGTCGAAGGACACCAGAAAGAAAATGGTAGACCTGCCACCAGGCTCGGGAAGAGTGAATCTACAATAGGGCAAGCATGTTGGTGTGAAATGTGAATAAATCAAACTGTGTGGGAGCAATTGTAAGACAACAAGACCATGATTAATCTCCGTTGATTGTGGGGCTCCATGCAAGATCTCATCCCGTGGGGTCAAAATGATCATGAGAACGAACGGGTGAGCAAAAATCCCAGCAGAAACTACACGGAAGGACCTGAATGAATGACCTGCAGAGAGCTGGGACCAAAGTAACAAAGGCTACCATCAGTAAACGCACTAAACGCACGGATCCTGTAGTGCCAGATGAAATGTGTCCCACCTGCCTTTGCACTCTTAAGCCAGTAAGTACATGCAGGGTGGCCCGTCTGAAGTTTTGCCAGAGAGCAGATGGATGATCCAGAAGAAGATTGGGGAGAATATCATGGTGGTCAGATGAAACCCAAAATAGAACTTTTTGTGGTAAAAACTCAACTCGCCGTGTTTGGAAGAAAGAAGAATTCTGAGTTGCCTGCTCCATACCTACTGTGAAGCATGGGGGTGGAAACCTCATGCTTTGGCCTTGGCCTGTTTTTCCGCAAAGTGACAGGGACGACTGATCCGTGTTAAGGAAGAATGGAACTGGGCATGTATCGTTGAGATTTTAAGCCAAAACCCTCCTTTCATCAGTGAGAGCATTGAAGATGGAACGTGGCTGGGTCTTCCAGCATGACAATGATCCCAAAACACACCGCTTCGGGCAAACGAGGAGTGGCTCCCGTTTTAAAAAGCATTTCAAGGTCCTGGGGTGGCCTAGCCAGTCTCCAGACCTCAACCCCATAGAAAATGTGTGGAGGGAGTTGAAAGTCCGTGTTTCCCCAAAACATCACTGCTCTAGAGGAGATCTGCATGGAGAAATGCTCCAAAATTCCAGCTACAGTGTGTGCCAACCTGGTGAAGACTTACAGGAAACGTTTGACCTCTGTCATTGCCAACAAAGGTTATGTTACAAAGTACTGAGTTGAACCAAATTTATTGACCAAATACTTACTTTCCACCATAATTTACAATTAAATTCTTTAAAAATCCTACAATGTGATTTCCTGGATTTTTTTTCTCATTTTGTCTCCCATAGTTGAAGTGTGCTATGATGAAAATTACCAGACGTCTCTTCATCTTTCTAAGTCGGAGAACTTGCACAATTAGTGGCTGACTAAATACTTTTTTGCCCCCCTGACTATATCAATTCTGGGGGGGGCGGCGAAAGCCAGGGGACGGAAAACGGCGAAACGGGGGGGAAACAACATAAAAGAGATACAGAAAAAAAGAAGAGGAGCGATTTTTTTCTCATTTTTGTCTCTCATAGTTGAAGTGTAGCTATGATGAAAATTACAGACGTCTCTCATCTTTCTAAGTCGGAGAACTTGCACAATTAGTGGCTGACTAAATACTTTTTTGCCCCACTGTATATCAATTCCATATATAAGTCAAAACCAAGTATAATAGTTTTGTCTCATTTCTTTAATTGGGTTCTCTTTGTCTACTTTTAGGACTCTATATTTAGGCAGAAAATATACAACAATATATTTAAAAAAACAGACCACTGTAAATCTGGTTTCTTATCATCTTTCTTACATAAAGTCCACTCCTATAAAATACTGGGCATCTGACCTGGCATCTGTGCAGACTAATTCAATTTTAGCACCTGCTTTGATGTGCTACTGGCTGCTTATGAGAGGTTTCACAATAATTGGTTCAGCAATTACAGCCAATTGGTCTACACGTGTACTTACAATGCGATGATGAAAATAGTCGCCGACGGGAGCCATAAGGGGACACCAGATGTTCCTCTAGTGCTTTCCTTTTGCAACATGAGAATATTCAAAAATGCATCACACATGAACACTTCTGGAGTGAATGGGCGCCGGGAGCAGACTGGGAACGCTGAGTGGGTCCGCTGGGTCTCGTCCAGGTTGTTGATGTTTCAAACACAGATGCTGCTAAACTGCAATTGTTTGGTCCTTGAACAAGCTCCTTAAACTATGAAACGGATCCTCTAAATTGTATATCTTAAAACTGATTTATAAAATACAGTGGTGCTTAAAAGTTTGTGAACCATTTAGAATGTTCTGTATTTCTGCATAAATATGACCTAAAACATGTTCAGATTTTCACACAAGTCATAAAAGAGAACCCAATTAAACTCCTGAGACTATGGAGCAGAAGGTCCAGGGTTCAAATCCTACCTCTGCCAAGCTGCCTCTGTTGGGTCCTTGAGCAAGCCTCTTAACTTGCTTTGGTTATAAGACTGCATCAATTGCAAGTTGCTCTGGGTAAGAGCGTCTGTTAAATGCCATAAATTTAATTGGTCATTTAATTATTGGATAAAAATGATCCAATATTACGTACATATCTCTGAGTGGCAAAGGTATGTGAACCTCTTGGACTAGCACTTAACTTGAAGGGGAAATTAGAGTCGGGTGTTTTCAATCATTGGGGGGACAATCAGATGTGAGTGCCCTTTTGTATTTCAAGAACAGGGATCTCTCAATGCCTGACCTTCACAACACATTTGTGGAAGTGTCTCATGGCACAAACAATGGAGATTTCTAAGGACATCAGAAAAGATTTGTTGATGCTTATCAGGCTGTAAAGGATTACAAAAGTAAACATTCCACAGTCAGACAGATTGTGGTCTAATGGAACAAAATCAAGACCATTGTTCCCCTCCCAGTGAGTGGGTGACCAGCAAAAGTCACTCCAAATGCAAGGCATGTAATAATCTGCAAAGTCAGAAAGGAACCCAGATGAACTTCTAAGCAACTTCTGAACAACAAAGGTGTGCATGGCAAGGTTGTAGAAGAAAACCACTCTTCAAAAAAAGAATTGCTGTCCATTTGCAGATTGTTAAAGATCACATGGTCAATCCAGGAGAATAGTGGAAAACATGTTTTGTGGATGGAAGAGACCAAAACATAACTTTTTGACTTAAATGAGAAGCATTATTTCTGGAGAAAGGAAAACACTGCATTACATCATAAGAACTTATGATGAACATCTGTGAAACATGGTGGTGGTATCATCATGGTTTGGGCCTGTTTTGCTGCATCGGAGCCAGGGCAGCTTGCCATCAATTAATGGAACACTGAATTCTGAATTCTAAAGGAAAATATCAGGACATCTGTCCATGAACTGAATCTCAAGAAATTCTGGGTCATGCAGTACAGTATAACAATGATCCTAAGCACCCAAGTGGCTCCACCAAAGAATAGTTAAAAAACACTAATGTTAATCTTGTGGGATGGCCAAGTCAAAGTCCTGACCTTAATCTAATTTTGTGTAAGGACCTGAAGCGAGCAGTTCATGTGAGGAACATCCTAGAGTTGAACCTGTTCTGTCCTCCAAGCCGAACTGGCCAACAGTTTCTGGAAAACCCTTTCCTCCACAGTCAGTATACCGAAACCTCTCAGAGCATTTATAGAGGCACTTGAAGATTCAATAAAATCACAAGATGCTTTTTGGAATATTGTGATATTATGTCGAGAGAACATGGATCATCGGATTTTGCACAAACTTGTGAAGTCCATGCCAACTCGTTACAGCAAAAGTGGAACATACCAAATAGTAATCAATTCTGAAATGTATTTGACTTATTTTTTCTCAGTCAAATTATGCTAAATTTCAAGGTCTGTCAAAGCAAAAAGTATTCTTTTTTAAATGTTATTAATTTAAAAGTAATAAAGCCCTCACATACACCATCAATCCATTCTAGTGAAAATGAAAGGGGTCTGTTTCCAGATTAAGGCATTTTACATTAATTTGCACAATTCCAGAAGCACAATAAGTGGAATTTAAGTATATTTTAGAGGCTTTGTGTTTAATCATTTAAATCCTCCACTGCTCTGCTCTTTTGTGAGCTGCTTTGGATAAAAGCGTTGTCCAAATGAATAAATGTATAAACAAATGAATCAGAGTTATTAAATGCAGGAAGGGTCAAAACGGAACAGAGATGAATCCATTATCATAAAACAAGCTGTCGGTAATAATACACGGAAATAAAAGCCTGTTTTACAAGCTTACAGTCTCTGCAAACCAGTTATCTGCACAAAGTAAATTACTGCTCTTTACTGGTAAAGAGGTCTTTATGTATGTTACTTAATGACTTAAAGCTTCATCTTGGCCCACTGATGGTTCAAAGTCCATAAAAGCATATGTAATATACACTCACCAAGCACTTTATTAGGTACACCTCCTTGTTACTAACTGCCCATTTTATCAGTTCCACTTACCTTATAGAAGCACTTTGTAGTTCTAAAATTACAGACCGCATACCATATGTTTCTCTACATACAGAAACTGCCCTATATATTTACATTACAGCAACATAAAAAGATTATGGTAATTTCCGGTCAACAACCTGTTTCAAACATAATGCGGTCTTTCAATGGTCAAGTCAAGTCAAGTCAGATATATTTATATAGCGCTTTTTACAATTGTCTCAAAGCAACTTTACAAGTTTAGATCATCTCCTAATAACTTGGAGAGGTGGAGGTATAATCTGGAAAGGAGAGGAATGAAAGTCAACTGTAGTAAGACAGAATACATGTGTGTAAATGAAAGGGAGGCAGGTGGAACAGTCAGGCTACAGGGATCAGCGGTCACAAAGGTCCAGGAGTTCAGGTACTTGGGATCAACTGTCCAAGGAAATGGGGAGTTGCGCAAAGGAGGTAAAGAAGAGAGTACAGGCAGGATGGAGTGGGTGGAGAAGAGTGTCAGGAGTGCTGTGTGACAAAAGGGTCGCAGCAAAAGTGAAAGGAAAGATTTATAAGAGAGTAGTGAGACCAGCCTTGTTGTATGGCTTAGAGACAGTGGCACTGACAAAGAGACAGGAAGCAGAGCTGGAGGTGGCAGAACTTAAGATGTGGAGGTTCTCTGTAGGATGCATCTAGGGTGGACAGGATAGGAATGAGATCATCAGAGGGACAGCACAGGTTGGAAAATTGGGAGACAAAATTCAAGAGGGAAGACTGAGATGGTTTGGACATGTGCAGAGGAGGGATAGTGGATATATTGGTAGGAGGATGTTGGAGATGGAGCTGCCAGGCAAGAGATGGAGAGGAAGACCAAAGAGGAGTTATTTGGTTGTGTTGAATGAAGATATGCAGGGAGTTGGGTTGAGAGTAGAGGACATGGAGGACAGGGTGAGGTGGAAACGTTTAACTCGCTGTGGTGACCCCTGAATAAAGGAAGAAGCCGAAAGAAGACGAAGAAGAAAGAAGAAGAACTACGTCCATTCCAAATTGAGCAAGCCTAGGGTGACAGTGGCAAGGAAAAACTCCCTGAGTGTTATAGAAGAAACCTTGGGAGGACCAAGACTCAAAAAGGGACCCAACCTCCTTGGGCGGCGTAGATGATAAATCTAAGAGCGAAACTAAAGTCATGGAGTCATGACTGCCTGTATAGAGGCTTATCAACATAATTTCAATGGGAAAATCTTAGTCATGTCAGGATTTTAAGGGATGAATTGTTTATTCAAAGGTTTTAATTCATTTTATTAATTTTAGAACCCAATTAACACACATGCACAAGACTTAACAGCTTTATACTTAGCTTACATTCTCACCACAAAGCCTCTCTTTGAATGAAATCATCTGCCTAATAATTCCATGTAAACATAATCGAATGTATCCGACTTGCTTGCTTATCCTGCTGATATCCCACATAAACTCATAGCTTATGTGGTCTGTAAATTTGCAAGCCAGATCCAGCAAACTGAACTACATTTCATTCTGATAGATAATCCTGCTGCTCTGCTTTTCATTCCTCTCTCATTCCACTGACATTGATTAAACTATGAATGAAGCTCCAACCAGCAAAGCTTCGGCTGTAGTGTATGAATCACATTTTACCCCAGTTGTGTAGATACACCATATTAACCTCACTCGTTCCCTTGCCGTACTCGCTTAGTCCAATTCAGTGCCACGCGGACCTGGGGCTTAACCGGCAGCACAGAGCGCAAGCTGGGAACCAACCCTAGAAAGGGTGCTAATCCATCACAAGGCACATGCACACACGCATACACATATATACCCTCAGTCACTCGCCGGTACTCGACAGGTTACATCGATATGCAACGTTACATTAGAACTTGTCATACATACTCAGATTTGGCCAGTTTAGTGTAATCAATTAACCTAATGCATGTGTTTGGACTGTGGAAGGAAACAGGAGGCAACCAGAATAACCCAATGCGTAGACGGGGAGGACATGCAAAACTCTGCCTGGATTGGCACCGTGTCATTCACCATATAATTGGTGACAGTATTTACATTTATAGCATTTAGCAGACGCCCTTATCCAGAGCAACTTACAACTGATACAGTCTTACAATCCAAGCAATTGTGGGTTAAGGGTCTTGCTCAAAGACCCAACAGTGGCAGCTTGGCAGAGGTGGGATTTGAACCCTGGACCTTCTGGTCCATAGTCCTTAACCACTTGGCCACCACAGTCCCTATTTATGGCCTGCCATCTGTCGCTTTTCTTGTTGTAAGGCACTTTTGTGCAGAATGCTCCCACTAAGGTTTGCTGAGTGTGTTTTTGTGCTGCTGCCTTTAAGCTTTTCTGGACAGCTGACTCTCAAAGTTTGTCATAATCTACATATTCTGCACTGTGGTGAGTTGACAGATGGTGAAATATGTGAGTGGAGCTGTCTTTAACAGCAAACAAAGTTCTGACACAGATCGGCGTCTTTGGAGCAGCATTCGCCCTTTCAACCCACCTTCAGCAACGTAGACTGCGATGCTGGTGGTGTCTGTATTTTGTCTCCTGGTCATTTTTAACTTCAGTCATGCACTTTTAGGTTGAACGCTAGCTTGATTTGTGGTGCAACATGCAGTGTTCTAGTCTATCTTGCCCGGCTACATGATGCAGTGAATACATGAACTCTTAAGGCATGTTGCAAAGTGAGTGACATACTCAATAATATCAACTCGCACATCATTAGAACAATAATTAAGATATTATCGTAGATGATACAAATCGCACACCCCTATCACAGACCCCAAACTACCTACTTACATTTACATTTACAGCATTTAGCAGACGCCCTTATCCAGAGCGACTTACAATTGATACAGTCTTACAATCCAAGCAATTGTTGGTTAAGGGCCTTGCTCAAGGACCCAACAGTGGCAGCTTGGAAGAGGTGGGATTTCAACCCTGGACCTTCTGGTCCAGAGTCCAGTACCTTACTCACTATGCTACCACAGTCCCAGGGTGTGGGACTTCATGTCTGTGGGAGAAAACCTGAGTTTGTTTGTTTAGTTTTTTTAACCTTGCTCTTCAGTATCAAAGGCCATTCAACAACAGGCACATCAAAACTAGTAATACAGATATACTCAGGTTGGGGCCAATTTAGTGTAATCAGTTAACCTAAAGCATGTCTTTGTACTGTGGGAAGAAAACACGGAGTAAACCCACCGCTTCACCTGAGATTGAACCCAAGACCTTCTCACTGTGAGACAACAGTGCTACCCATCGAGGCCCCTGAAAACCAAAGTAGGCTACCCAAAGGAAACCCATGCAGACTTGGGGAGAACATGCAAATTCCACACAGACAGCAGTTATGAAGATATTCAAACCTAGGTCCCTGGAGCTTTGCTATGACAACTGTGCTACTGTGCCACCTTTAGACAAATGCACAAATAAACAATAAGGTTAGAGTTTTGGAATGAATATTTTCAATACATTTTGTGGCAATAGGCATGAGTCAGCCAACTTAAAACAACACCCCATTTAGATCAAACATAACAATGCATGCTCTTCAGCTGGCATTATTCATCCCTGGTATTTGAATCTTTATTCACTTGGCGTCAAGAGGCATTTTTAAACAGACAAGACAATATACCCATCACAACACAACTTCTATAAAAACAAAAACCTATACCGACTAACCACACTATCCTCTATTCTTTGGAGATTCCTTCTTAATTTTTGTATTTTAAAGTATTTGTGTTTTTGTGTCATTTATTGCTGTGTGGCGTTTGCATGTTCTGGTTTCCTCCTCCAAAGAATTGGTGTTCTCTAAACAATAACATTTAGTCATTTCCCAGAGCATCTTACACAACATATGGTCTCAATGTCTTTGCTCCAGGAGGGCAAAGGGGGATTTGAACCCTGGACCTTCTGGGCCACAGTCCACTAACTCACTTAGCCACCACGTACACATTGCCTCACTGTGAGTGTACGTGTGCATGTGCCCTGCGATGAATTTGCACCTTGGGGGTTTCTGCCTTTTGCCCTGTCATGCGGGTTAGGTTCCACGTGACCATGAAAGTGGCTTAAGTGAGTATGAAATTGTATAAATTAATGATTTTTTTTGCTTACCGCGATTGAAGTCGACTCTGATTTAACTCTTAAACTGTATAGATCAAGAAATCTTCCTTTGCAGATGGACTGGTGATGATCGTGTGAACATGATCTGAGCTGTTTTGTGCTTTGCAATAAAGAGGACTCTTCAGGAGGAGTGTTTTGTCTTGTTTATATTGAGCGCCCCTTTATATCCTCCTCCTCCGCCTCGTCGAGGCAGCACGCTCTGGTCGCGCGCGCACACACATACACGCACAACGGACGGACTTCACACTGATGCTGGAGTTCTCCACACTGGTGAAAAGAGGAGGAAGTGCGCTCAGATGTGGATAACACGACTGACTCCGCGCACAAAACCGCAACTCGCTTAGCAAAGAAGGCATATGCTTCCAGAAACGGGGCGTCTCAGCGCTTTTGCGCACCTGACGCCTGGAAGTTGAAATTTGCGCCTCGGCACAAAGATGTGGATCAGAGCGCCATGAAGTCGGATTTTCGCGTCGCTCCGTCATGCTGACCCGTTCGGCTGCTCTCGTGATCACTCTGAGCGCAGTGGCCGGCTTGGCACCGCGCTCCCGGGCCTGGAGCGAGGACAAGCTCTTTCCTGCGCCCCTCAACTCCACCAGCGAGTTTCTGTCCAGTCTGGAGCTGGGCTACTCGAAGCGGTCGGTGGCTGCGAGCGAGGACGACCCTGCGTCACCCCGGTGCAACGTAAGCGTGGAGAGGCTGCCCGCCAAACTGGTGGCGCGCTGGGACACCGATCTGGGTTTGCGCTGCGACGTGATGGTGTATACCACCAACAGCCACGGGAAAGCGTTTTTCTCCGCAGCCTACAACCGCGCAGCGTCTCCCGTCTTCATCGAGCATGTGGGAGTCGCTGGCGCGCAGCAGGAGTTCAGGCTGTGCATCGGATGCGGACTCTCCCGGTTCAGACGCTTTGGGAGATCCAGAGCGGACGCAGCCGACAGCGTGAACTTCTGCTGCCTGGACTTCGCCTTGGACGAGCTCAAAGGGGATCGGAGCTGGAGACTAAACCGCAAACCCATCGAGTCCACGTTGGTAGCATGCTTCATGACTCTGGTCATAATCATCTGGAGCGTGGCTGCCCTCATCTGGCCGGTGCCCATCATCGCAGGCTTTCTGCCCAATGGCATGGAGCAAAGGAGACCTCGATAGTCGAATCCTGCTTTTTAAGTACGGAACATGCCTTCTTATTTTTCTGTGCACCAAATTTTGGGCATATAGGATCTTTTGTGAGTAGAATATACCTAAACTGATGTTTACGTCTTTAAATTCTACACAATGTGGTAATTAGACTGTTTTTATAGGTCTAGGAAATGAGTCGATTTATAAATGTCTCTTAAAAATGTTTGTATCGTTTTTTAACTTAACAAGACTTTATTCAAGTTTGCGTCGTTTTTCGGGAGGATTTTTAAACACTCCACTGGCTGTATGTTTGACAGTGTGGATGGGTGATATGGCCAAAATCATCCTTCAACTTTCATTTGTCTTACCTGCTTTACCTTAAACACTGGGCTTGAGACAAAAGCACAACTTGACGTCATACACCATCACACTGGCATGTTTTTGGGAGGCGAAAGGAAGCTGTATTACCTGAAGTAAACAGATGGTCAAAAAGGGAGGACGTGCCAAACCACAAAAGAAACCTGCGGTCAGTACCGAAACTGGAGCTTCGCAGCACCACCACCACAGCCTGTTGTGCCATGATGCCACCCTTCAAAACATCATGTTGTGGCAAAAGACATGTCCATGATACAAATGTGTTAGCCTATGTTTTATGCTGAAAATTGATGCTGCCAAGTGCCAAGAAAATAGCGTCATATATTCTGGACAAATGACACACTCGGATGTTTTTTATCCGAATCTGTGTACAAAAGGTGTACAAAGTAGATTTTAATAACAAACACCATACATAGCATTGATGACCATGCATAAAATACTTGGTAAGTCTGTTATAATGTTAATGCATATTGCTGTCTGTCATCATATCACCCAGGCCTCTTTGTAAGAGCTAATAAAATGTGTTAACTAAGCAAACTTGTGGAAAATATTCATAATGTTGCAGAACATTGTAACAGCTGAGCCTTTACACTCAGGTACTCCTGTCATATTGGTGAAATTATTTCTAAAAGTGCCGAGTGTAGCCCATATGTTGGACCCATCGTAGGACCGACCACCACTTAACAATAATAATAGAAGTATGATGATACAGGAAGCGGTTCAATGTGCCTTTCAAGACAAAACATGTTAAAAGAACAGCAAAAGAAATAATACATGAAACAGGAAACTGTAAATTAGTATATCACTGATGTCCTAAGAGCCTAATCTAGTCCTGCTGTTCATCTCCACCTCTCCCTGTAGAAGCATAACTCATCATAGTGATTGACCATCTAAGGAAAAACCCCTCTCCCTATCAGAGGAAAACCTCTCCCTGTAAGAAGAAAAAAACATCCTAGTGATTGACCATCTTAGGAAAAAACTCTCTCCCTGTAAAAACTCATCCTACTGATAGATGATAGATGTTTGTTTAAGTCACATGAACATCAAAAGTTATTCGTGACAGGAACAAGGCTATGTCCATACTAGTCCAGACCCTCACACTGAGGCAGATCAACTACATTTACAGCATTTAGCAGACGCCCTTATCCAGAGCGACTTACAACTGATACAGTCTTACAATCCAAGCAATTTTGGGTTAAGAGTTCATTGTTGCTCAAGGACCCAACAGTGGCAGCTTGGCAGAGGGGGGATTTGAACCCTGGATAAACTTTGGTCTTCTGTAATCCAGATCTTAAACACTCGTGCTGTGAAATACAAAACAACAAGTGTCCTTGCGCGTGAGAGAAAACTGTGTACTGAAGTTAAAAAAAAACCCTTGTGAACAGGAGCACTTGCACCAACTGCCTGCGCTTTAGATAGAGTAATAGATACCGTGGTGCTGCCCCCGACCCAAGTTGGTGAGCCATTTTAAGCATTTTCTATTTTTCTGCATAAATAGGACCCTACTAAAAATATACATCAGATTTCACACAAGTCCTAACAGTGAGATAAAAGAGAACCCAGTTTAACACAAATGATGACAAAAATATTATACTTGGTCACTTATTTATTGAGGAAAATGATCCAATATTACATATTAGTGAGTGGCAAAAGTATGTGACCCTTTGCTTTCAGTATCTGGTGTGACCACCTGTGCAGCAATAACTGCAGCTAAACGTTTCCTGTAACTGTTGATCAGTCCTGCACACCGGCTTGGAGGAATTTTAGCCCATTCCTCCGTACAGAACAGCTTCAGCTCTGGTATGTTGGTGGGTTTCCTCACATTAGCTGCTCGCTTCAGGTCCTTCCACAACATTTCCATTGGATTAAGGTCAGGACTTTGACTTGGCCATTCCAAACCATGAACTTTATTCTTCTGTAACCATTCTTTGGTAGAACGGCTTGTACTTGGGGTCGTTGCCTTCTCTTACCTTCTCTTGAGATTCAGTTCATGGACAGATGTCCTGACATTTTCCTTTAGAATTCTCTGATATAATTCAGAATTCTTAATATTCTTTAAAGCTGACAAAACCTTCCAACAAAAAGTACTGTGCAAAAGACTCTGCTCTCTAATGGTCAGGACCCCACAGTACCAACACAGATTAGGTACTATTTGGTTGGTGGATCATTCTCAGCACTGCACTGATGTGGTGGTGGTGGTGTGTTAGTGTGTGTCGTGCTGATAAAAGTGGTTCAGTCACAGCAGTGCTGCTGGAGTTTTAAAACACTTCAGTGTCACGTCTGGACTGAAAATAGTCCAGTCAAAAAGGTACAGCCACCAGCATCCTGTAGGCAGCGCCCTGTGAGCACTGATGGAGGATTAGAGGATGGCTAACACAAACTGTACAACAACAGATGAGCTGCTGTCTCTGACTCTACAAGGTGGAGCAACAGGGTGAATGTTTCTAATACAGTGGACAGTGAGTGAACAGTGGTTTAAAACTCCAGCAGCACTGCTGTGTCTGATCCAATTGTACCAGCTCAACACGCACCGACACACCACCACCATATCAGTATCACTGCAATGCTGAGAATGAGCCACCATCCAAATAGTACCTGACCTGTGGGGGCCCTGACCATTAGAGGACAAAGTATGTGGACTAAAACTAAATATAGAATGCACTACGAATTAAACAATATAATTTACTTAATCACTAGGGTTATTCCAATACATTTACAGCATTTCATGGACACCCTTATCCAGAGCAACTTACAACTTTACAGTCCAAGCAATTGTGGGTTAAGGGCCTTGCTCAAGATTTCAACAGTGGCAGCTCGGAATATGTGGGATTTGAACCCTGGACCTCCTGGTCTATAATCCACTACCTTAACTGCTATGTCACCACAGTCAATTATTTGTATATGTCATGTTCTTGTGTGGATAAAGCATGTCGTTATTTGGCAATGTGTCAGCAGAGTGATACCATTTTGGTGTGAAAAAGCTGTGTTGTTATAAAAAATATCAGCACAATAAGAACGCTTCTCAGCCAATCAGGTTCTAAGGTCGGAACTAGCTGTAGATAGATATGTAACTAACTGGAAGATATGTAGATATGTATGCGTCCAGTAGCTAGATTTATATGCAGGGATATAAGCGAGGAAATCCTCTCTCTGGGCAAGGAAAAATCCTGCTAGTGATAGGGCAGTGGTGGCACAGTGGTTAAGGCACTTTACTAGTGAAGAAGGTTGCAGGTTCAAAGCCCAACTTTGTCAAAAGCTACCACAGTTTGCCCTTGAGCAAAGCATTTAATCATGAGTGGTTTGATTTTGTATCTTATAAGACGGTATCAGTTGTAGGTTGACAATGGATAATGGTATCATTTACCTTCATTTACATTTACAGCATTTAGCAGATGCCCTTATCGAGAGCGACTTACAAATGATACAACCGTAAAATCTAAGCAATTGTGGGTTAAGGGCCTTGCTCAAGGACCCAACAGTGGCAGCTTGGCAGAGGTGGGATTTGAACCCTGGACCTTCTGGTTCAGAGTCCAGTTCCTTAACCGCTAGGCCACCACAGTCCCAGTATCAGTCTAAATGTAAATGATGAATCATCTAAGGATAACCCATCTCCCTATCTGAGTAAAATCTATCCCTGTAGGAGGAAAACTCATCCTAGGGATTCATAACTTAAGGATTGAAAAAGTTGCTCATTTTCATGACAGTGACCCTAACACAGTCATTTAGCTTGAAATATGATATGTTTCATGTACATGTACCTGAACAGTGGAGGATTAACTATTAACTATTAATCAAAGGGTTGATGAGGAAGTCATTGGGTTTATGAGGAAGACACTTAACCCTCAACTTCTCAACTGTAAGCCTCTGGTAAATGGTTCCATGGTGGTATGGGTAAAGCCTCTGAGTGGCAACTTGATGGCTAAAACTTGCTTATAGGAAGAACTGTGACTAAAAGATCTAAAAACACATGATAATGATGATGTGTGAGTGTATATGTGCATGTGTGTGTCTGTGTTTTCTCTTTGTATTCTTATCTTTCCAAATTCTGAATGTCCTTACAGTGATAATAATACATGAAAATGTAGGAATAGTGGGACAATTGGTGGACCCTCACAAAAAGAGATAGCAAAAAAGCAAAAACTCTTGTACACTAAACTAGAGCCTAAGGTTGGGGTAAGGCTTCAGATTAGGACTTAGAAATAAAAGGTAAGGGTTTAGGTTTCTGAGTTATGGTTATGAGTAAGACTAGGGCTTATGGATAGGGTGATGGTTATGGTTTTGTGTAAATCTTTGGATTAGTAGTAAGGATTAAGCGTCATCAAAGTAATAGGTTACAGTTAGGAATTAGGAATATGGTAAGGGTTGGGGGTTAAGGGTTCACATTACATTTAGTGTTAGGGTTTAAGGAATTGGGTGTAGGAGTTAATGTTAGACCTTAAGAGTAGGGTAAATTATTGGGTTTAGGGATTAGTGTGAGGGCTTAGGAATAGAGTTAGGTATAGGGTTTAGGGGTTAGTGACAGGGCTTAAGAATGGGGTAAGAGATAAGGTTTATGGGTTAGTATTTAGGTAAGGTTTAGGGTTTATTGTTAGATCAAAGTCAACATCAAGTAATACAAATACTTATAATAAATAAAATCAATAAATATAAAAAATTAAATAATTAATATAATAAAATAGGGGTTGAGAACGAAAAAGATGGCAAGGTTAGGGTTTAGGGGTTGTGTGTACGTGTGTGTGTTACATCTTGGGGACCGAATGTCCCCATAAGGATCGAAAGGTCTGACAATTTTTACATTGTGGGGACAAAGAAACTTCTTATGCAACTTTTGTTGAGAAACCAAAAAAGCTAAAAGATTTGCTGATTTGCTTTAGGTTACTAAGGTTAAGGTTAATGGTAAGGGTAGATGTTTGGTATAATCTGACATGTCTGCAGTATCTTATACTGGGGAGTATATTGGGGGAACAATCTTATATCATTGTGAGGGCAAATCTTTCCATAACAATAGAACAAGCTACCTTTTAGGGACATTTTGTTTGTCCCCTCAAGGAAAATGTTTACAAACAGTACAGCTTTTTTTTTGAAAGAAGAGAGAAGCCAAAAATCGGATTTACGTTAGGTTTAGCTGGAGGTACAGTAATATTTTGTCAGTGGAAAGTCCCCGTAATAACAATAACGTGTGCGTATGTGTGTCCTCATTTAAATGAGCCAGAGGGCGGCTCCCTCACTTACCTGAGAGCTAACCTAAGCAAACGGGAAAAAAACCAGGAAGTGTGGGAATATTCGCGAAGGAAGCACGCGTTCATTTCAGCGTTAATGGCTTAAAAATAAGGTTTAAGTCGGTTAATTTAAGCCTCACCGAAGAAAAAGTCATGTTAATGCCAGATTTTGGTGGCGTGCTGTTGGTTTTTGGATTGTTTTACTCAGCGGTGTGGAGAAGCTCAGCCTCAGGTAAAAACTAACGTTACTTTCACGTCATCAGCCCTCGTGCCTAAGCGTGCTTAATAGAAGTCTGATAAATCTCCTTAAAATATGTGATTAAAATTTTTTTTTGTTAGTAACAGCTTTAGTATCCTACAGTATAAAAGTTTGCTACACCCATTAAAGTATGTAGTTTTTATATTTCTTTCAACAGTTGTTTTTTATAATGAAGCTTTATTTTTTTAAGTAAACAGCTTGCGCAGGATATATCAGCTTACACAAACAACATCAAATAATTATTGAGAAATATTAGACTGTGACTAGGCTTCTTATTTAAAAAGTAGCTTGACTGTAAACACCCATACACACCCCCTACCGACGGTTCCTCTATTAAATACAAGTCGTGTCTGCATGTGATGCCAGTGGTGTTGGGGGTTTCTGTGGTGGTCTCACCATCTGAGAACTCTGTTGTAGATATCTAAAGCTATAATAAAATAACTCATTCACTCACCATGCCTGCTTAGTCTAATTCAGGGTTGCTAGGGTAGCCGTTACCTGACCAGCAGCACAGGGTGCATGGTGGGACCAACCCTACACAGGGTTTAAGACACCTAGATCCAGGTTTGAGCCATGGCGATGCCTTCTGGCCGAGTCAGGCATCACATTCAGACATGATTGGTTGTGTCTAAAGGATGAGTGGTCGCTTTAGAGATCTTTCCCTGGGAATGACCCGGTGATGAACTGGCATCCTATCCAGAGTACACTTATGTCTGCACACTGTGTTCTCCAGTGATGGGCACCCATGACCTTGACCAGGACATTGAGGTGTGGAAGAATAATAATAATAATAACAATTTAAAAAATTGAATTGTACTACTCAGTGGTGGCTGTGTAAACCTGAAATTGTTTTAAGTCCAAATCATTATATAATGCTATGACCATTAAAACTGCATATATAGTGTGAATCTAAACTAGAAGCACTGATACTTTTGCTAGTTGACATTGGGTTACCATTATCAATGTCAGGCTAAAACTGCAGTTTACCCAGTAGTGTTCAGCCTACCAATAATGTATAAATTTTATACAAGACCTTTACCTGAGCAAGAAATCAACATCCGGCAAAACTACTGCTTTAGCTTTCTCCAAAGTCAAGATCAGGCTGTTTTGATACATTCTAAACAGACAAGAAGCCAATCTAAATTCTCTCCATCTGCCACACAGCCCTAAAGATCAAGACCTTGGTCTAAGCCTCACCTCTCCTGTATATGTAGAGTTTGGTATATTCTTCTGAAATCTGCATGGCTTTACTTCCATGTCAGAAAAATACTTCAGTAGGTCAGTCGTACTCTGCACTGCCCCTAGGTGGACATAAGAGTGTGAATTAATGAATCAATCAGTGAGTGGTGCCCAGTTCAGGACGTACGAATGCCTTACTACCAGTGATTCCCAGTCTGTTTCCAGATCTTCTTTGTGGTCCTGATCAGAACAAAACAGCAAATGTAAATGAATGAATAATAGTACTTCGAGTTAGATAGACGGTGGTCATATTTGTGTAGATATTTTGTTTTTAAGTTTGCTTGTTTGGCATGAAATGTACTTTCTGGACCTGTGGTGGAGCAATGGCTACTGGGCTATTGACCGGAATACTAGGATATTGACCAGAAAGTCCAAGGTTTAAGTCCAGCCCTGCTAAGCAATCACTGTTTGCCCTGAAACCACAATTATTTGACTGTGTCTTGTAAGTTTGTATCAGTTATGAGTTGTTCTGGATAGTGGTATCTCCTAAATGATGATGCTCAAGGACAGTGGTTAAGGTACTGAACTATTGAACAAAGGGATCAATCACAGGACATGCAAGCTGTTACTGTGGGGTCCATATCATAGAATTGCTTGGATTGTATACTAAGTCACTTTGAATAAATGCACTGGCCATATATATATATATATATATATATATATATATATATGACTATATATTTTATTATATGGAGACAATCTTCCTGTTCTGGACATTTGGTGCAGGTGATTTTCAGCTTAATTTAAATGTTTAAGGAATTCCGGTATATATTTACAGAATTGTTTGTATGATACTTTGTGTATTTTGTCTCCAAAGACCTGGGATGCCATGTTTTTTACACACACTCACTACTGTAGTCTAAACAGACAGCAGTAAATCTGCGAGAGACAGACAATGGCCGATAATGCCTTGTTTTCCTTCGCTAATCTCTTTTCAAATATTAGCTAATGCATAGCAAATTGCCAGAAATCACCTTCAGGCAACTTTATGGAAAGAATCATAAATATGATTCTGAAGTAACACAAAGATGGTGTGTACATTATAGATCCCAAAATTATTGGTGCTTTTAGTAAATGTGGGTAAGATGAGTAATAAGTTGACCTTTTAGTGAATTAGCTTAATATCACAAACTGAAAAATTGAGAGGGATCCAACCTTTAATTGACGTAAATGTATTCTGAGGGAAAGAATAACAAAACACGTGCCAAAGTTATTGGCACTTATAGAAATTCTTAGAAACGAAATGTAACTGAAGCATTTTTTCATTTCTATTTTACCTTTTTAAGTTGGTCAGTGTCTATGAGATTATAAGCATTACTTCGTGGCTTCCTGTTTCACTGGGGTATATATATTTGTGAAAGAAAGAGAACACAATGCAAATAAGACGAGAGTATGTTGACCTTCGTAAGTCAGGGAATGGCTATAAATACCCATAGCTACAGCTAGGGCCATAATACAAATTAGAAATCAACAGGAACTGTGACAAACTTGCCAGGACAAGGACTCAAGTTTATTTTGCCCCTACACACAGTGTGGACGATAAGAGAGGCAACAGATATCCAAGGATAACTGAGTTCTAGAAAACCGTTATAGAAAAAGTAGCATCTTGGGGTCAGCAATTCTTGAACTGTGACATGATGCCATCTCCATGGCAACAGAATATTTGGAATGAAAAACCTTCTCCTTTCATCTAACCACGAACATAATTGTCTGGAGTTGAGATGCTAAAAGATGCTGGGACTGTGACTGGAACCATGCTCTATGTTCAGGCTAAGTGGAAATGGAGCATTCTGGCAGTAAACAGTTATGGTGAGTTTGGGGTAAAAAGAAGGATGTTTGGTAAGGTGGAGGGTCTGATGGTGAGTGGATGTTTTTAGCAAGTGTCGGATGGAGTGGTGTAAAACATGCCACCACTGGACGCTGGAGCAGTGGAAACATGTTCTGTGGAGTGATGAATCACGCTTTTCTATCTGGCCGTCTGATGGACGTGTCTGGGTTTGGTGAATGGCAGGAGAACCTTACCTGTCTGACTGAATTGTGTCAGCTGTAACGTTTGGTTTTGGATTGGGTTGTTTTGTTCAGGGGATGGCCTGAGCCACTTAGTTCCAATTAACTAAGTCCAAATTTGTGAGAACAGTTTGGGAAGAACCTTTTCTTTTTCAGCATGACTGTGCCCCGGTGCACAAAGCAAGCTCCATAATGACATGGTTGGGCGAGGTTGGTGTGGAAGAACTTTGCTGGCCTGCACAGATCAACCCTTTCAAACATCTATGAGATGAACTAGAGCAGACATTGTGAGCCAGGTCCTATTATCCAACATTGGTTTCTGACCTCACAAATGCTCTTCTGGATGAACTTTCCACAAACACAGTATAAAAATATTGTAGAAAACCTTCCCAGAAGAGTGGAAGCTGTTATACTGCGAAGAGGAGACCAATTCCATATTAATGCCTATGGATTTAGAATGAGATGTCATAAAAGCTCCTGTGTAGGTGTCCCAATACTTTTGTCCATATGGTGTATTTTATAGGAGAAAGTTTTATTGGCAAAGTGAGGTTGTCCAGAGTATTAAATGCAAGTGTGCCAATAATCGTGCCATATGTGGTCTTGCTAAAAAAATAATTATTTCTTTACAAGGGAGGTTTTTTTCCGGACTAAATAAGTAAAGGTAGATTTTTCACATTATTTTCAGTGTGGCATTAAGCTAATGCACCAAAAGTTGAGTTTCTTATAACTCTTATTAGTCATCTTTGCCAATAATTTGAGGGGACTGTATGAGAGTTGTTTATTATTAAAAGGCTTTGGAGAGGTTCTGTGTGGCTTCTTCCTGTAACTTGATGAGTGAATCTGGCTTATGGGAAGGCAAAGAAGACGTGGGCGATATTACTAAACGATTTGCAAACACAATGAAGCGTCTGTTGGATTTTTATTGCGCAGTGAGGATTGCACAGACTGATGTTCAGACTTGAACTCAAACTTAAGTAAAGTGGGTTATACATGCTGCTTCATTTTGGCCTGTTTTTAATTGTTTGGAGATCCAACATTGATTATAAATGAATAAAAAAATAAATGGCGAGCACGTACTGTGAACTAGGGCTGCAACAAACGACTGATGTGATAGTCAGAAAAATCGATTGATTATTGAAATGGATAGTTGATTATATGGATTATGAACCACTCTATTACCAAATAACTCTTATTTAGCTATCAGCCTTTTAAATTTAGTTTGAGGTTGTTTCATACATTTGCTAACTAACAATGAGGACAATACAAATGAATACCTTATTCACAGTTTTAATTAACTTTCCTGCTAATACATTTGTATTAATACAAATACAAAATAAAACTCATGTCCTTTTTGTGTCAAAATTTAAATCCAACGATGTGCGAAGTAGCAACAATACAATTTAGCCAAACCAAATCAGAATCTCCAGCTAGATACGTGAGGTGCGTCCAAATTCAACAAACCGTGGTGACCCTTTGTGACAAACCTGTTCCCTAAGAACAGGTTTTTGTTCTAGTAAATTTTGTTTAGTGAATCATTTCCTGTAAACATCCCGAAACTGTTTGTAATATTTGTAAATGTCTGTGTAGAACTTAAGACAAACAGAAAAATATATTTCTATTTTTGGCAAATTTCAATGCACCTGTGGCCTGAACATCAATTAACAGTGTGTAAAGTGGTAAATGCTACAGTGGTGCTTGAGAGTTTGTGAATTCTTTAGAATTTTATATATTTCTCCATAAATATGACCTATAACATCATCAGATTTTCACACAAGTCCTAAAATTTGATAGAGAACCCAGTTACACAAATGAGACAAAAATATTATACTTGCTCATTTATTTATTTGGGAAAATTGTCTAATATTACATATTAGCGAGTGGCAAAAGTATGTGACCAGCAGACTTTGATGGATCCCTGTTCTTTAAATAAAACAGGGTGCCCACTCACACCTGACTGGCATCCCATTGATTGAAAACACCTGACTAATTTCAGCTTCAAATTAACTGCTAATCCTAGAGGGTCACATACTTTTGCCACTCACTAATATGTAATATTGGATCATTTCCCTCAATAAACAAATAGAAATAACTTTTATTGAATGTTTAATATTTTTTTTATTTCAAAATGGGGAGTCGTTTAAAGTGAAGAACATAAAAGGGATAAACACTGGAGAGCGGTGCACAACTCTTTCAGACTTTTAGAGGTGGTTTTAGCCGGAACTGGACAGGACAGATTCCATTAG
The DNA here is from genome assembly GCA_025084515.1 of Ancistrus triradiatus. Lineage (NCBI taxonomy): Eukaryota > Metazoa > Chordata > Actinopteri > Siluriformes > Loricariidae > Ancistrus > Ancistrus triradiatus. Next base: position 85,693 of record JAJAGP010002506.1, on the reverse strand, counting down.
CTTTGTATAGCAAGCCTCGGCTGTTCCTCTTTCCATACTGTGGACTATAGATGCGCTGATTCCGATTTATTCCATATAGCAGACCATTTATCCAGAGTGACTTACAATTGGTATGGTCTTACAATCCAAGGAATTGTGGGTTAAGGGACTTGCTCAAGGAGCCAATGGTGGCAGCTTGGCAGAGGTGGGATTTGAACCCTGGACCTTTTGGTCCATAGTCCAGTGACTAATGCTGTGAATGAGCAAAGATTAGTGCAGGAAGCTATGGTTAGTGTTTTTTTTTGTGGGCATGAACAGATTAGAATACAGTTAGAAAAACAAAAAAACATTAAAAACAGTCACTGTGAGGTTTATCCCCATCATTCTCCAGCCTTTCAGTTCTATTCCACCAGATCTGTTCTTTAATATCCATGCTTTTATAGTCAGGGTGTTGCTTGTCCTATAAGCTCTTGTGCTCTGCTACTAGCAGGATGAGCTGTTCTGCCCGACAACCGAGCTCTGATTGGTCAGCCTGATTTTTAACGCATCCGAACAACGCAGAAATTAAAACAGGCTCTGATTAAAAATTTACGCAGTGCCTTAGTCCGTCAGTTTTGGACTCTCTGTGAAGGACGGCATTAATATACGCATGTTCTTTTTCAAAACTTGACTCGGCGTGAAAAGGCCTTTTAAAATCACCATATTCTGGCCGATTGATCGAAACAAACATTTACATTTACATTATTTAGCAGACGCCATTATCCAGAGCGACTTACAGTTAATACAAGCAATTGGGTTAAGGACCTTGCTCAAGGACCCAACAGTGGCAGCTTGGCAAAGGTGGGATTTGAACCCTGGACCTTTTGGTCCATAGTCCAATACCTTAACCGCTAGGCCACCACAGTCTGGTCTGGGACTGTTTTGCTTTCACAATGCACACATCAAGCAGACCATGAAAGGAACCACAAACTAACTGAATTGAGACCTTCTCTGGAGGTGTTCTCAATTTGGTTTGTTTTTGGGGCTGTTTGGAAGGATCCGAGATTGTTGGACGTGTTCATCTATGCAAAAGAAACTGTGTCTGAGTCCACTTCAGATGCTGATATGGTCCAAGTGTGAAAATGCCCTTAGATATTCCTGCAGACTGAGGGTTGCAGACATGGTCATCCTAACTTCAGTCACTTCAAAAATCCAGAAATCTTGTCTGATTTATGCATTTCTGTCTCACTCTTGATTTTAGGAAGTCCGACATTCATCATAAATGTTCCCAGTGGAGCTACAGTCCACATCAATAGGACAGAGAGCTCACAGTCACAGTGTGCGGCTTGTATTGGAAGGTTATGCCAGCCCTCTGTGACTATCAGAAGCAAGGTGGAGGTGGTCTTCACGTGTCCAAAACCCGAAGATACCTTCGTGGTGGAGATTGTAAAACACATTGGTAAGTCATGTTTCTTCTGTTTTTATGATGACTAGGAATATGAGGAATAGACTTTACAGTGGAACCTCAGAATTTGAACTTAATTGGTTCCAGAAGGTCATTCATACTCTGGTTTTTTTAATCAAAAAAGTCTGAATCAAATTTCCCCATAAGAAGCAGTATACGGGGATTGAGTTGACCCAAATGATTTGTAGATCCTTTTGTGAATGGGAATGGATTTGGCACAAGTTTGTGCATAGATGACTTGCATACAAGTCACTGCTATTCTGAGGATTATGGGGATAAATTCTGTCGCCACCCAAAGCTCAGTCAGACATCAGTGAACAATCAGTTAATATCCAACACGCCTCGTTATGGTGTTATCCTGATGAGCATTTGTACTGTAAGGACAGAAAATGTGGTCAGATTACCATTGGGAGAACTTTCCCTCACAGTCCATAAAGAATGGAATATAAATTGAATTAGGTAAATCCGAGTGTGGGGGAAAAAAAATAAAAAGACATACAGGGCGACATGGAGAACAAGTGTTGTTCACCAGGTGCAGAGTTGGTCATGCCAGAATTACTCACCAACACCAAGGGAGAGACACCAAGTTTATGTGACAGGTTCTGGTCCCAGTAAAACATCTCCTGATAAGAGTGCCCAAAATTCAGCCAAGAAAAGGAGAAATGTACTCAAAACAAGAACAATCAAAGAAGATTTGAACCAGAATAACACTAATAACTTGACACAATTATTGAACTGTATAAGACTGAGTACGGATGTATGAAGGAGACACTGATAATGTACGGAATATGGTGTAACAAGGAAGATAAGAGACATACAAATGTGGAAAAAGCCATGTATGTATATTAAGGATTTACAGGACATAAAGGAAGGATGAGCATATCCATCCCTTAGGTGCATGACATTTACATTTACAGCATTTAGCAGACGCCCTTATCCAGAGCGACTTACAATTGATACAGTCTTACAATCCAAGCAATTGTGGGTTAAGGGTCTTGCTCAAGGACCCAACAGTGGCAGATTGGCAGAGGTGAGATTTGAACCCTGGACCTTCTGGTCCATAGTCCAATACCTTAACCGCTAGGCTACCACAGTCCCACATTGATAGGAAAACTTGGCAAATTTTCCTGTCAATGTTTGTATCACTTGGCTGTCCTCACTCCTTTAGTTGCTTTTTCCCTCTCCCAAAAAACAGCAACTTTTATTTGAAAAACCAGTAATAGCCACTGATAGCCATAGTAATCATTATGTCAGTGGAACGTCCTCACACAGATAGCACAATACAAACGTGAGACAGAGAGAGAGAGAGACAGACAGAGAGAGAGACAGACAGACAGAGAGAGTTTCCTTCCTGTCATGAGAATGGCTTACCTGCTGACATTAAAAACATATCTAACTACAAGATGTGATCTGCATGCTAGACATAATCTAGACACTAGACACTAGACACTATATCGTCTGATCTGGCTCTCTGACCGAGATTCCACCCGCTGATTTTCAGATGGAAATAGTAAAAAAAAGCCATTTTGAGTATGGAGCTGAAAAACAGGTTAATGTCAGACTGGGCCAGATAGCAAACAAACAGAATTTAGAAAACAAATGCATTCACTGCACCAACAAACCCTGAAAGAACGTGGCTTCGGCCCCTGACTGCTTCAGAACAGGGAATATATAGCAGAGGATGTGGTTAAGAAAATGCTGGGTTTAATACCCCAGCAAATGGGTATCAAAGTGATTTTAATGCTAATAAAAATAAAAACACACCACTGGTTTACTCTACCTTCCTGCAACGGTTGGCACAGACGCATTCAGATTTTATTTTTAATACACAAATAAAAATGGAAATCAAACAAATAAGCCTTTTGGTTTTGATTCACCTCGGTGCATCAAAGCTGTTGATTTCAGCCAAGAGTTTTTATTTATGATAGAATCTGTAGTTAGTGACTTATTATTTAACTGCAGTTAGAGGCTACGCTATGATGTATACAATACATATTAAGCTCCTCGATTTGCAATAAATTCAAGTGTCGATGCATTTGTCGGAAATGTATGCCCATCGTAAATCGGGGACTACCTGTATTGCTGTTACGTCCCTTCCTCAGCTGCATCCTGACATCCGCAACAGCTTATAAGGAGCACCACACCGATTCACATTTGCCATTTTTGGCGCCCTCTTTCCGACTGGTTCGTCTCTTTGTGCTCTGATCATCCGGACTCATTTCTGTGCTTTGTGTTTAATAAAACATACTGCAACTCAATTACAGTTTCAGCTCTCTGGCTGAATATAATGGCTGAAGGTAAGGTATGGGTTAGGTAGGTTAATAAAATGGATAATACCCGCGTCTCTGTTTACCACTGACTTGATCTTTTTCCTAGCATGTCCCACGACGTGCAACAGTACCATCATTCCTGAGGAGGTTCCATCTCTTCAGATCTTCAACCGCACCTTCACCTGGACGGTGGTCGACCTTAGCAACAAGGCTTTTTTCTTAAACTTCACCCGAACTGGTTTGAAGCAGATCCTCCCAACAGAGAGCTGTCAAGACCGACACGTCTTCACTGTCACAGCAGGGACGGCCATGGTCGGGACATTCTGCCAACAAGGACCCATCAGAAGCATGCAGGTGCTCCAAAAAGGCAGCGTGTCCTTACAGGTGCCTGGGAGACAGCAGCTGGACGTGATGAAATTCGGCGCATCGCAAGGACCACAAATAAAATGTAATTATGCTGTACGATTAACTCTGTCGCAGAAATCCAGAAACCTGCTGTACTTGTGTAGGCTTATTATTATATCTTGTCCGACAGCACTCGCAATTATCAACGTGGCCTTGCCGGAGCAGGAGTCGGCACAGGAATTCCTCTCTCCGAACTTCCCGTACAGCTTTCCTGACGATGACGTAGTCACGTGGGCCTTCAGCGTTCCAGCCAAGTTCTTCACCACGGTGCAGATACTGAACTACACGGAGCCCGAGTGCTGGAAGAAGGACACGAGGCTGGAGTATCAGCTGAACGGAAAGACTCTGGTGAAGAATCTGAACGAAGCTCAGCTCTCTGAACAACAGGGTTCCTTCAACCTTTCGCTGTACAACTGTGAAAAGAAAGAAAACTCCAGCCTTTCACTGCGCCTTAAAGTTTCTTCCACTCGCAGAGGTCGAGAAGGTCAGTGTGCTGCTACAAATTTCATGGTCAAAAATGAAGCAGACCTCAGTAGCCTTATTCATACAATGTTAGTTTTATATGGGGCGGCATGGCAGTGTAGTGAATAGTAGCATTGTAAGGAAATTCCAAGAATGTCGATCCTACTAGTGCAGTTTGTGCTTAAAGTACACTGCCACATTAGTGCAAAAGTATGTCGGTAAGCAGGAACGCATCCGCGAGGAGCGGTGTGTTATGTAATCACATACGTCATCATGTGTGTCTGCTAGCGCATTAGCAGAAGATGGACACTCAAAAGTTTGGCTTCACTTTGAGAGAAAACGAAAAGCTAAATGCAATAAATGTGTTAAGTTGATTTGTTGTAGAGCAGGTTACACCTCCAACATGGCCAAACATCCAAGGCACCAGTGTAATACTGAGCTTCAGCAGGGTACCGGGTTCCACCGACTGCAGTGACCTAGGAAAACCAAATGTCTCTGTTACTACTGGTTCCAACTAATCTGTACTGCTGACATGATGAACATGTGATCCAAAAGGAGAGTAATCACTTTTACGTTAAGCTGTTTTTTTTCACATATAGATCGATTATAAGTTAAAAGTAAAAAAGGATTACTTTCTCTTTGGGGCCACATGTTCATCATCTCAGCAGTAGAGATTACTTATGGACCCGTGGCAAGTGTAGGAAGATTTGGTGTTCTTAGGGTCATTGTTTTACTACAGTATTGGAGTGTTAACGTTGTTCCACATTAAACATTAGACTCTTTCTACAGCAGTCCTTTTAACATTAAGGATTTTCTTCCCATGTAATTATTAATAAAAAGTTAATGTGGCTCAGGGTACCCAAAAGCAATGGACCAAACTTCTATCAGTTCTCTGGTTGTGACTTAGGGTTGCTGTTCTCGCTGCATGCCACCTGCCTCTTGAGATTCAATTCATGGACAGATGTCCTGACACTTTTTCCTTTAGAATTCTATGATATCATTCAGGAATTCATTGTTCCATCAATGATGGCAAAGCCACCTGGCCCCGATGCAGCAAAAAACAGGCCCAAACCATGATACTACCACCCACCATGTTTCACAGATGGGATAAGGTTCTTATGCTGGAATTGCAGTGTTTTCATTTCTTTCAAACATAACGCTTTTCTTTTAAACCAAAAAGTTCCATTTCGGTTCCACAAAACATTCTTCCAATAGCCTTCTGGCTTGTCCACGTGATCTTTAGCAAACTGCAGACGAGCAGCAATGGTCTTTTTGGAGAGGAGTGGCTTTCTCCTTGCAACCCTGCCATGCACACCATTGTTGTTCAGTGTTCTTCTGATGGTGGACTCATGAACATTAACATTAGCCAATGTGAGAGAGACCTTCAGGTGCTTAGAAGTTACCCTGGGTGTCCTCTGTGACCTCGCCAACTATTACACGCCTTGCTCTTGGAGTGATCTTTGTCGGAATCAACCACTTGACTTTAATTTTTGTCTCATTTGTTTAACTGGGTTCTCTTTATTTACTTTTAGGACTTTTGTGAAAATCTGATGATGTTTTAGGTCATATTTATGCAGAAATATAGAACATTTCTAAAGGGTTCACATCTCTCAAGCACCACTGCAGTAACTGAGATTAGTTTGGTTTTCTGAGGTCATTGTTTTATGACATTAAACCACGTTAAGTTTTTTTCATGTTAAGTGTTTTAGACTGTCTCTTACCATTTGCAGGGCTTTGAGAGGCTTGCTGTAGCAGTGCTGGGAGTGCAAAGAGTACGAGACATTGTATATATAGATTGTACTGAACAACTGTTGGCTAGTTATTAAAGGTTATGATGGCAGTATCTGTTTAGTACAAGTAGTTTTAGGATAATTTTATAGGGAGCAGGATTGACAGAGCAAATGCTCGTTTAGTGGATTTCGAAAAAGTGGGGAATTCAGCCTGGGGCCATTTTAATTGGAGTTTACTCTTAAGTGCTGTAGTAATGAGTCACCTGGATGATTTCAGTTCCTGTCAGTTCTGCATTTGAATCATTTTGGAAAGCCCCTGTTTCATGAGTAAGCTAACATACAGGCAAACCTACTGCAGGAATGTAACATCTTTGATGATCATCAGTGAACCATAACCTTGTGGCTGCATCTTTTCACTTGTTCCTTTTAAAGAACTCCATTACAGCCAGATTTCCATTAAATCTATAATGTGTAGACCTTGATTTGCTTGATGTGAAAGATCAAGAAACATGCCTCTGGGCTCTTAGTCTTGAAGGCCACGTGTTTATCTGTTAAACATGCAAAAAGTGCTGGATGATTTTCACAGTTACTTAGTGTTTTAATGCAATGTTCATGTTGTTATTGGCCTCCACTGCTGCTTAGCAAAGCTTTTTTAGTTAATACTTTTACTTTGGACACATTTTGTTGTGCTTCCACAACTCGCCCACTGAAAAGATTTAAATGAAGCAATTGTTGGCGCTATTTGACTGCTGTAGATGGTGCTGTTTGTTACTATTTTCACTTTCCAGTACAATAATAACAAACCGTCTCCCCTGGTGCCTATTTGTAAAACTTCCTTGCATCCATGTCTATTGTTAGATGTAATGCATAAATAACTTGACATGTACCTCATGGCTCTTGTTTGTCGCTGTTGCAGTGCGATGTACGGTGGATTTGGGGAAGGACCGGGGGCTGGTGATACACATAAACAAAAAGAAACCCAGATCAGCCTGCATTTTGAAGCTGAATTCACTCGTCCAGCAGACGGTCACCATCTCTTCAGGGAAGATATTGTTCCTGTCTTTCATTGACTGTTCACAGGAGGACTTCAGATAACTCTAAACAAAACCATAGGTCAGACTTTGATTTAATTATGTGCTAGTTGTGGATTATCTGTTTCACAAGGTTGACTTTCTGCTCGTCTCTCTTACTGACAGCATGTCCACAGAACAGAGACTGCTTATTCCCAAGAGTACCTCTAATTGTTCCTGTACTGGAAAAATGCCTCGTTGGAATCTTGCAGCGGGTCACGTGGCACCTCTACGGCCAACACGATGGAGCGGTGGATCTGGTGTCTGCGGCCGACGGTCTGCAGCAGTCTCTCCCCGGACAAACATGCGACAGCAGTACAGTTCTGCTCTCTGTATCCGAGGACGTGCCCAAGGGCATCACCGTAGGCCAGTTTTGTCCTCAGGGAGCCATTCAGAAAATGCAGATCAATGTTCCCAATGTCACCGTGAGCGCCACTCCTGTGAGCGGCAAGGACCTGAGGCAGATCACCTACCCTCTCTTAAATGTCTCGTTTGTTGGGGATATAAAAGGTAACACCTGCACCAATCATTACCAGCGGTGCCTAAATCATTACTGAAAGGCACTCGCAGACGGAGGAACTTTTTCATAGTTCTTTTAATGGGGAGGATGATTGTAGTTCTTAGCATGCTGTGTGTTAGGGGTGTTTGTTAGCTCTTACTTAAGGGTAGGTTACCATTTCTCAGGCATAGGGAGGCCTGAGGTGCATGGTCCCTGACGCATTGGGGGCAAAAAAAAGCTATTTAGTCAAGCCAATGATTGTGTAAGTCCCAACTTAGGAAAGATGAGAGAGGTTCTATACATTTTCATCATAGCTACACTTCAACTAGAGAGACAAAATTGAGAAAAAAAATCCAGGAGATCACATTGTAGGATTTAACGAATTTAATTGTAAGTTATGGTGGAAAATAAGTATTTGGTCACCCACAAACAAGCAAGATTTCTGGCTCTCACAGACCTGTAACTTCTTCTTTAAGAAGCTCTTCTGTCCTCCACTCGTTACCTGTATTAATGGCACCTGTCTGACCTCATTATCTGTATAAAAGACACCTGTCCACAGCCTCAAACAGTCAGACTCCAAACTCAACCATGGCCAAGACCAAAGAGCTGTCGAAGGACACCAGGAAGAAAATTGTAGACCTGCACCAGGCTGGAAAGAGTGAATTTACAATAAGCAAGCAGGTTGCTGTGAATAAATCAACTGTGGTAGCAATTGCTACAGTGTGTGCCAACCTGGTGAAGACTTACAGGAAACGTTTGACCTCTGTCATTGCCAACAAAGGTTATGTTACAAAGTATTGAGTTGAACTTTTGTTATTGACCAAATACTTATTTTCTGCCATGATTTACAATTAAATTCTTTAAAAATCCTACAATGTGATTTCCTGGATTTTTTTTTCTCATTGTGTCTCTCATAGTTGAAGTGTAGCTATGATGAAAATTACAGACCTCTCTCATCTTTCTAAGTAGGAGAACTTGCACAATCAGTGGCTGACAAAATACTTTTTGCCCCACTGTATATGATGATGTGATGATTTGTGTGTATGCTATGTAGAATGTAGAGAGTTGGAACTGGGGGAATATTTTGGACATAATTTTCATGGTGGAAAAAAACGGTTTTGCTGTAATATGATTTTCACAGCCCTGATATAATGTTATTGTCGTACATAGGAAGTGAATTGCTTTCATGACTACCCATTTTATTATTTTGTGTATGCCTTTCTCATTTCAGAAAGTTACATTTTCACCGTCTTGCCTAAGATGGACGTGCCGGTGCTGTTGGCGACGCCTGCGTGGCCGGCGGGAATGACTCCTCACTCCACCGTCTCCTGGTTGGTCTCGTTCCCTTCGCAGTTCGAGGCTCGTTTGGGATTCGTCAACGTCAGCAAGGCCACGTGCAAGAACTGGCACACGAGTGTTAAAGTGGAAATGCTGAACTCGCAAGGCAAGATGTACAGCTGGCAAGACCAGAATCCCAAAGATGTGGTGGTACCAGATAGCTTTTTCCTTAACATGTCAAACTGCATGCCAGTGAAAGGAGGCTTCGGTGTGGTCAGCAGCATCGCCTTGCAACGGCAGAAAAGTATGTGACCTACTTCTGTCTTTAATGGGTATGGGTGATTTGGGCAGAGTAACACATAAGGGTGGGAATCTCTAGGCATGTCATGATTCGATTCAAATACGATTCAGAGGGCTGTGATGCGAATATTAATCGATTATTGATGCGTCTTCACGTGTCTTTTCTCTGACAATGATTTCGACTGCAGATTTGGTCCCATTGTAGATTGTAAAAAACTTTTAAAGCGATTTCGCTGTCGCAAAACAAATTTCCAGTGTCAGAATAAAATCGAGTCTTGCTAGAGGTGTCATGCTCGCAAAGTGGTCCAGATAGCTGTCTTAAATCGGTACTTTTCTCATCTTGACGTTCCAATAAAATTAACCGCGTCTTAAGTGTTGGTTCACAAAAATGGAGACCTGAACATCATTGACAAGCAATAGGTGAGCACTCCCTCTCTCTCCAGCACCATGTGTATCTGGATGGTACAGTTAAAGGTGATATTTACAGTTCAGTAGGTGTCTACAGGTATCTGCCAAAATAATGGAAACACTACATTTTATTAGAGACGCACCGATTGCAATTCTGTTTGCAATTTCCAAATTTTTTAAATATGTCTTTCTGTCTATGAATCATAATTGACAGCATACAGAGACATTTGAGCTGTTGTCTTGTACCCGGCTCTATTCTCTCACTAGCTTTAGCTTTGAGTTCACAAAATATCAATCACTGCAAACTGTCAAATTTTTACTTTACTACAGCCTTGATAAGAGCGTTTTACTAGTTAGTGCAGTGGTGCAAGTATAAGCAAAGATGCTGAATTGCAACTCGCCCTACTCAGGTAGCAGTTTTACACACAAGTCACTGAATGCAGAAAAGCGCATTCATGCGTTAAATCCCAGGCATAAATGGTACAACGCGATTTAAAAACACGCACTGTAGGCTTTTATTAACTTATAAAAAGACATGCGCACACAAAACTGTGGACTGGACTGTGGTAGCCTAGCGGATAAGGTACAGGACTATGGACCAGAAGGTCCAGGGTTCAAATCCCACCTCTGCCAAACTGCCACTGTTGGGTCATTGAGCAAGATCCTTAACCCACAATTGCTTGGATTGTAAAACTGTACCAATTGTAAGTCGCTCTGGATAAGGGCGTCTGCTAAATGCTGTAAATGTAAATGTAGTTAACACTTAAATTTTGGGACTGTGGTAGCCTAGCGGGTAAGGTACTGTACTATGGACCACAAGGTCCAGGGTTCAAATCCCACATCTGCCAAGCTGCTACCGTTGGGTCCTTGAGCAAGGCCCTTAACCGACATTTGCTTGGATTGTAAGACTGTACCAATTGTAAGTCGCTCTGGATAAGGGCGTCTGCTAAATGCTGTAAATGTAAATGTAGATGTAAAACAAACCACAGAAACCAAAAAGTAAACTGACCATCGAGCTGCTCGCTAAAGTTGGGACCAGGGAACAAACATGAGAGCTGAATTGATGTTCGTCAGATCACTGGGCTGTTTGTGTGTGTTGCTGTGTTTGTACCGCTGTCGGCATCACAAGTGAACAAGTGTCGGCTAAATGTGACCGGCACAGAATTGGTCGAAAGCTGGCTGATTCCAGTCACTGGCTGATCAATCGGTGCATCTCTACATTTCACTGTGCCAAATTTATCTCATTAGTCAGGGTTATGTTAGAGTCCAGGGATCGATACAGTATATAAGCACTGAGAAGCACTGAAATAACATAGAAATGTCATACTGTATGTAAAATAATGTGGTGTTACTAGTTGCAGTACTTAAGAAGCCATTTTGTTTATTTTACAGCCAGTTTGCCTGACTAGGCTGTTTTCTATTTAGGCTACGGATTATTTTAGTTGTGTTTTTGAAAATCACCTCAAAAGGACCATGCAAGGTCTCCAGCCTTTGCAAATAGATAGTCTGTCACTAAAAACTTTGTGGCTTGTCTTTAAATGTAGCAGATGTCAGACTTTAGTCTGTTAAAGTCATTTCAAAGACTTGGCATGACACACACTGCCTGGCCAAAAACAGGTCACACACTAATATTTGGTCGGACCGCCTTTAGCTTTGATTATGGCACTCATTCGCTGTGGCATCATCTCCACAAGCTTCTGCAATGTCACAACATTTATTTCTGTCCAGAGCTGCATTAATTTATCCCCAAGATCTTGTATTGATGATGGGAGATTTGTTCCACTGCACAAAGTCTTCTCCAGCACATCCCAAAGATTCTCAATGGGATTCAGCTCTGGACTCTGTGGTGGACAATCCATGTGTGATAATGATGGCTCATGCTCCCTGAACCACTCTTTCACAATCTGTCCCTTCTGAAACAGATGAACATCTTTTCCACGACCACAGGACGTGTTTTTGACATGGTTGTTTAACAAATCTGCATCAGTTAGGGTTAAAGAACGTGTTGCCAGCTGAAACATAATCACCAATGCAGTAATTAGCTGATAGGAGGGTCTTTTTGAACTGTTTAACTATTTGCTTAGTTAAATCCAGATGGTGACCTTTTTTTTTGGCCAGGCAGGTTCAAAATGCTTCAAAATGCACAACGTGGAGGGAAAGCCTCGGTGCTTAATGACTGAATACGGAAGCAAATCCCTGGCAGTAAAAATTGCGATAGCGTTTGTAATTTGCTTCACCCTTTCTGACTTTGGTGGTAGCTTTGACATCGCTTGTTTCTTTGTTGAATCTCTGTGTGCACGCCACAGACTGTCCCGGCGGCACTGCACTTCCAAGTTTGTTCACGTTCGTTTATGAACATTACGTTATCACTTAACATTTAAATAATCGATTTTTTATATTTGTGAATCAATGCAGAATTTTCCGCACCTGCATCGCGATGCATCAAAGAATCGTTTGTTACCCTCACCCTGAGGAGCACAATATTTACATGGAAAATCTCTTGCTGTTATAAAGTCGGTAACAATGTGTTTGTTACAGGTGTGCTTTTGAGCATCATCCTGAGTGTTGTGGCTGTTGTGTTGCTGCTGATTGGGATCATTTTAGCCGTGGTCTGTATTAAAAAGAGGTGAGCCTTTCTCTTAAAATACTACACACTCACACATGGCTGCAAAATACATTTGTGAACCCACTTGAATGACCTGGATTTCTACATTAAATTACTCTAAATGGTCTGAACATCATCCAAGCCATATTAACAGACAACTGCGTTCTGCCTGAACTAATGATGTTCGTACTTTTCCTGAACACACTAGTAGTTTATTGATTGTTGATCTACTCTAACAACTCCTCCAAAAGTCAGGTGATCCAGTGTGGTTTCATTGGAGGTGTGGGTTAATAAAGTGCCTCAGACTTCGGAGGTGCCAGAGTCCATGTTTGCTGTTTGGATATTTAGACTTCAAGGAGCTTAAGGGTCTCCACACATTCTACTTCTCCTCCCAATACAGTGGTACCTCGGTTCTCGAACAGAAAACTAGAAAACTCCAGAAAACTAGAAAAATTTGTCTCGGTTCTCATCATTTGCTCGGTACTTGCTTAAACTTGAGTCGTTTCAGCCGAAACTCGATTCACAGTTCATGATTCATCAGTACACAGTGATTCAGTTATTCAGATTCACAACAGTGACAATCTCCACCATTTTTGTCATGTTTTTCTTTATTTTGACATCTACAGTACTGAATTCTTAGTGAAAGTAAGTCCCTAAAATGGTGGGTCCTAAAATGGTGAGTAATGACAGCCAACCGAAAGGAAAACTTGCTTTCAGGCTGAGCAGTTAGCATTAGCAGCTAACGCCCTGAGTGTTTGTACAATACAGCTTCATTAATGTATTTAATTCCTTCTACAGTGTGGATTTTCTTGGGGTCTGCAACGGATTCATTCAATTTTCGTGATTCCTTATGGGAAAAGTTTTCTGGGTACCGAAAATTTGAGAACTGAATTTACTTGTCATTTTTGGTTCACGACAAGCCTTCTGGAACGAATTAACATCCAGAACCGAGGAACCTCTGTACATGTGTAACCCTGATGTTTCCTGATCGTGGGGGATCTATGATGCCAGTCCATCACTGGCATGGAAGGGGTTGCCGTTGCAGTGCTGAGGGACGATCCTCAGACCTGCTTTACTTGCTTAGACAGACACCAGTTGTGCCTGCATGTGATGCCTGACCCATCCAGATATGGGTCTGAGTCCATGCAGTGATGGGTAGCATTTTAGAACTCTATGCTGCCACAGTGTACGACCTGAAAAGTCCAGAAATGGTCTAAAAGAAGGTACCATGAGGGTTTCAACCAGGGTACCCTGGTTGAAAGGACTCTTGTTTATGTAAAATGTTGTGCCCAAAAGTTTTCTGTTTTTTTCATCTTCCAAAGTGATGCTACCCCTCCCAGCTGTTTACAGACTGAACTGCTTCATGTTAGGAACCTGTTAGCAGGCTCAAATAACAGAACTCAATAATTAGAAGTGGCTAGTTTATGTACCATCACACCACCACACTAGTAATTGTTCTCTTTTAAATTTGAACAGGAGGAAGAAGACTCAGAAGGCTCCTGATGTCTCGATCTACAACTCAAACCCTCATTCCATGCTGCCAAGTCTTCCCGGACTTCGTGACACAGCAAAGGAGGATGAAGATCCTATTTATCATTACATCGATGACACCATGGTCTACACACACCTTCTTAAAGACTGTGTCGAAATGAAAGGGTTCGAACAACCAGCTGTGGGCGTATACCGAGGTTTTACTGGACCCAGCGAACACCAGCCACTAACAGGACACGAGGAGCTGGGAGTAGGCGTCTACAGGCCTTTCAAAGGGCTCCAGAGTGCACCAGAAGTGCCTGACAGGCTCCCAAAGCATGGAGGAAGCCTGGCCAACATAGACGAGCAGATAACTGATGAGAAAATCCACAGGGAAAGCTCTGTTCAGGATCAGGCCCAAACTATGCCTGATATGCAGAGAGAACCTGAAGCAGAGCCAGAGAAGGACGGTTAGTTTGAGGTTACTTTTTAAGGAAGTTTGCAAATAAACTGGAGTATAAAGTACAGCCAAATGTGACTGTTTGGGCCCCTCTGGTGAAAAGACATGTGATGTTGGTTTTGTAAATGATAAGAATCTTCGTAAGTGCCACTTTAAATGCCATTATGTAGGTAGTAATGAACTAGTAACAAGTCGGTTACGTTCTGTGAGTTTACAAAGAATAATACCCCACCCAAACCTCCTGCCCCCAGACACGGAGTACGTTTACATCCAGTTAGTAATCAAGTCAGATTTTGTCAGTAATCGGATTGATGAGTTTAATTGACTCGGGCAATAATCGGGTTTCTAATTTGCAACCAGTCGACACACTCACTAAAGGCTGTGACGTGAACTTCAAACTTTATTAATTAAACATCGCAATTCTTAATTTCCTTGAGCAATTAATACTGCATTTCACAGTCTCCAGAAAAGTGTTTTCTCAGAGTTTAATTCCATGCTGTGTTTAATTTCGAGGTTGCCAGATCCTGCGAGAAAATTACGAGACAGGTCAATGGGAAAAAAACCCAAAGAAAGCCAATTCTCTCCGAATGAGCTGACCTGGCAACCATGTCGGGTTACGCTCACATGCATGCACAGACTGGGAAAACCGTTTGAAGTTGGAGGTACAATCGGAGGAACAGGATATGTGTGTTGATATGTGTGGAACAGGATATGTGTGTTGAGAAATCTGATTACCGAGATAAAATCCAGCTTTCTTTCCAGACCTCAATCCAATCTGGCCAATCAGTGTGCTGTTTACAAGAACACTTAAATAGTTTGCGCTTTACTCAGAGCTTTGGGGGCACTCCTCTCTCCGCCTGCCCATTCCTCAGATGCCCGACCTGGCTGGCAGGTACAGGGTGCAGGCCAGTGGGTACCCGGAGCAATGGGGTTATGGTTATTCCTCCCTCTGGCTTAGCCTGCCTCAAACACAGCCAATAAAGTGTCTGGGTGGCACCCAGTTCGAACCTTGGTCTTAAGTTGCCACTGCACCACCAAAGCACCACAAAAGCTATTAATACATGTTATTTATTTGTTAAAACATGTTATTTTTTTTATATTATTATTTAATCAATCAACAAAGTGTACATTTGACCAGGGGTGCTCAAACCTTTACATAAAACTGTAGCATGTCTGTAGCTAGATGTATATTTTTTAAACGGTTTGCATGTGTTTTTTTTCCAACTTTTTTCCCCACATGTGGTTTCTGACGGAAGTGAACTCGAGCCACGTCATGTAGGACTAATTACTATGGAATGTATGAACAGAGCAGGTTCGGTGGTAAGAACCACAGACACTGCAGTTCCTGAGGGCCTGGTTCTGAATCCCGGGGCA
Source organism: Ancistrus triradiatus (assembly GCA_025084515.1). Taxonomy (NCBI): domain Eukaryota; kingdom Metazoa; phylum Chordata; class Actinopteri; order Siluriformes; family Loricariidae; genus Ancistrus; species Ancistrus triradiatus. Next base: position 69,939 of record JAJAGP010002506.1, on the reverse strand, counting down.
GGGCTTGCAATGTGAAGTTTGGGTGGTGCGCTGTATGATGGACAGTCCAGGGTTTACATCTGCCTGCAATTAATGTATTTCAGGTTAGGCTCCAGACATTGCTAGGTGACCCTGACCAGAATAGGCAGGGGGTAAAGCATGTTTGCTTTTGCTTTGTTTGAACAGATATTGTTATTTCTGTGTGTGTGTGTGTGTGTGTGAGAGACTGAGAGTGAGAGTGAGAGCGAGTGCGTTTGGTGTCCGAATTTAGGATGACTTCATTTGAAAAGTCACTGTGTGCATTTACATGCACTTAGTAATCCGATAACTGCAGAAATCCAGGTTTTGTCAGTAATCTGATCGACGAGTTTACATGCACTCAGACTCGCACTTTACATGACCCGGGCAGTAATTGGATTTCTCCTCAGCGACCAGCCAGTAATCACACAGAAGGATGTGACTTCAAACTTTCTTAATTAAATCATGAAATGCTTCATTTCCTCCAAATACTGCGTATAATTCCATGCTGTGTTTAATGCCAGGGTTGCCAGATCCTGCAATCAAAACAAGCCACAGGTCAATGGGACAAAAAGCCCCCACAAACCCTCCCATGCCCACCAAAAATTTAAAAAGTCGCTTTGCGTAAGCCCCTTGCAGATGCATGAGCGGACTGTGAAAACAAATTGAAATCGGAGGAATGGGTTACAAACCCTGAGAAATCCAATTACTGAGGTAAAATCCAGTTCTCTCTCTCGGATTTCATATTCTGATTTCCAGACCTTAATCCGATTTGGGAAATCAGTGTGTGCTATTTACATGACCACTTGAGTAATTGGATAAGTACAGAAATCCGACTATGATCAGATTATTATGTGCATGTAAACATACTCCTTGTTTGAGAGAGAGAGAGAGAGAGAGAGAGAGTGTGTGTGTGTTCTGTTTTGACTGTAGTGTATGTGTAATGTTATACATACATACGTATACAGCAAGTCCCCTAGATACAAACCAAATTTTCTAAAGAAAGAATATCTTCTTAAATGCGTGGTTTTTTAAATTTTTTTTATAAATTTTTAAAAAATTCTTACGAAAAAAGTTACGAAAGTTTGTTTCTTCAAATAACTTCTTAAGAATTACCTTATTTTCTTAACTCTCTTCTTAAGAACAATTCCAAGAATGAGTGGTATTCTTGAACACATTCTGTTCTTTAATGTTTTCTTAACCTTACGATAACCTCACACTCGTCTTAGGCTGTAAGAGTTGAAGGTAAGAATCAAAATTTAATACTTTAAACTATTTAGTTACTGGAAATAAGGCTTACATTTCTAAATGCTTAAAAGCCTTCCGAGTGAAAGTCAGCCTTAAAATACAAAAGTCTACATAAGGAAAGTTTATGGCAAAGCTCTTATCTCTTCCACCATCACCTCTTTCTTGTTTGCTAAAGTTTTTTTGAACGCTTGGTTTGAATTTCCTCCATTTTGTCGTCCTCAGAGAGGATTAAACTAATAACGGAAATAGCAGTCAATACAAATTCATAAGGTGTCTTGCGCAGTTTATTGTAAGCTAGAAAACGCAACATAGCCTATGTAAGTAAACAATGAAGTTAATAATTTATTTTCTTAAGCTAATATTTGAGAACTTCTTAAATTTTTTCGAGAATTGCATTGAAGAACATTCTTATGAACTTCTTAGTGTTTGTCTTAAGAAAGCTTCTGTTCCCAGAGTGGGATTGCGTGTCCAAAAGTTCACAAGTCAAACATAGGGTTAGAGAACACCTGATCTCACTTACTTTTATTTTTTTATTGTCCATTGTTATACCTCGCTGCTTCTTAGCGAGCTCATACCTGCTTTTACACTTAATACCAGACATCCTGAGTGTAAAATACCCCAATATTTACTCAAAAAGGAGGTATGTACTCTACACGTTAGCTAATGCAACTTCTTGTTGACAAAGGCCGAACGTGACAAGAACAACGTACTGCTGCCACCAAGCATCAGAAATGCGTACAAACCTGCCGCACAACTTAAAATTAAAGGCATTCTTTTCTATTCTATTCTGAATTTCACCACAATTTGAAATGTTGAGATTATTTAAATAATTTTTACTGTATTGCACACATTCACATCTTTGAAGGTTTGTTAGTTGAAGATTTGCATCTAGGGGACTTGCTGTATAAGTTTATATGTATGTGTTATAAATGTGTTTGTGGAGAGAAACAGACAGACAGGGAGAGACAGACAGAGTGAGAGTGAGACACTCATGAAATTTCACTCGTAAAACCCAGTGACTTCCTGCACTACCCCAGCAACCGGATATACATAACGAGAAATTAAATGTGTTTAAGGAAATAAGAAGTGAAGTACTACATTACCCACAACCCCAAAGTCAACCCCACCACCGGTGTTACTGTAACCAAGGACATGGAGCTAAATAAGTGCTGAACACTTTTTCAACAACAGAAACAGACTAATTGGAGTGAACCTGATTCCAGATCCTTATTTACAATGCATTATGGGATCAGGACTTGAACTCAGATCTCTGGACCCGTGAGGCCACAGTTAACCGCTACACCATTGTGCCAATCCAATACACATTCATTATTTTCAAATGTATTATGTTTCATGCGGTGAGACAGACTGCTTGGTTTGGTTGAATGCCTTTAACTATTTATTGAATAAATTTACTTCTGCAAGTGGTCCAGACAAAACCATTTCTAACACCTAGGATGTAGGAGTCATAACCAGCTCGCTGACTGAAACGTTAAGCTATGTGATTGTGAGTTACATAACTGAGAATGTACGCATGTTTGAAGTTGGCGTGTAGTCAGTATTACTCAGGATTAGACGCCGATCTGGCTCAGTGTCCATGGTCCATGACTGACTGTAAAAGTCTTTGGAAGGGACGCAATCCAGATTATGTAACACTCAATAAAACATCTGTTTTACAGGAACTCCTTTTATTACTCATTACACCATGAGCAGAATCATATCCCACAGGCCAACAAATCAGTGGAGTTTTGAAATATACATACTCCTCGATCACTTTATTAGGTACATCTTGTTTCTACACACACTGTCCATGTTATCAGTTCCACTTACCATATAGAAGCACTTTGTAGTACTGCAATTACAGACTGTAGTCCGTCTGTTTCTCTGCATACTAAAAGCTACCAGAATTTTTAAACACCTCAGTGTGACTGCTGGACTGTAAATGGTCCATTCACCAAAAATGTCCAGCCACCAGCATCCTGTGAGCACTGATGCAGGATAAGAGGATGACTAACATAAACTGTACAACGATAGATGAGCTACTGTCTCTGACATTACATCTACAAGGTGGAGCAATAAGGTAGTGTCTAATGGGAGTTTGGTAGCCTAGGTTAAGGTACTGGACTATGGACAAGAAGGTCCAGGGTTCAAATCCCACCTCTGCCCAGCTGTCACTGTTGGGTCCTTGAGAAAGACCCTTAGCCCACATTGTAACAGTTGTAAGTCGCTTTGGACAAGGGTGTCTGGTAAATGCCTAGATGTAGCTGTAATGGGGTGCAATGGACAGCAGCACTGCTATATCTGGTTCAGTCACACCAACAAAACTGGCCCCCAATAGGTAAGGTAAGGACTTTATTGTCATTGTCACCTTTACAGATTACAACGAAATTAGAGAACTGTTAGAGAAATTAGAGAAATGTGACTCTAAACGGAGAGTTCACATCAGAGCTCCACATCAGTGTCACTGCAGTGCTGAGAATAATCCACCACCCAAATTGTACCTGATCTGTGCTGGTCCTGTGGGGGTCCTGACCATCAGAGAACTGAGTAAAGGGGACTAACAACGTATGTAGAGAAACAGATGGACTACAGTCTGTAATTGTAGAACTACAAAGTGCTTCTGCATGGTAAGTGGAACTGATAGAATGGACACTGAGTGTGGAAACAAGGAGGTGTACCTAGTAGTGATTTGTGAGTGTAAATCTGTCATGGTAACACCAGCACTTTTCTCTTCACCAGTTACACAACCACCAAATCAAGAAGGGTTTGTTAGCTCTGCAGAGCTGCATGTAATTAACATGACTCCTGTAGAATGAAGGGAATGATTGACAGCATGTCTAATACAAAAGCTGCTGTAGATGCTTCAGTACAAGTCATACTGCACATTGGGAGCAAATGGCTCAGATGCACATAAGTCTTTTCAAATCCTGCCTCTGCCAAGCTCTTAGCCCTTAACATCTTGGCTCAATAGAAACGTATGTTAGATAAGAATATCTGTTAAATGCTGTACATTTATTAAGGTATAAGGATTAGTGTGTCTCCTCGAAAAAGGGGTTGGTGATATTTTTTATCAGGCAGTGACTCAGTGGTTAATATTCTGGATGATTGACGTCGTTCAAGTCCTAACACTGTCAAGCTATTGGGCTGTTATTCATTTAGAGTGGTGCTAGAAAATTTGTGAACCCCCTAGAATCTTCTATGTAAGACCTAAGACAATATCAGATTGTCACACTGAAAGTAGATAAACAGAACCCATTTAAACAAATGAGACATACTATACTTGGTCATTTATTTATTAAGGCAAGTGATCCAATATTACATATCTATGAGTGATAAAAGTATGTTAACATTTGATTTGTATCTGGTGTGACCTCCTTTTGCAGCTGTTGCAGCTGAATTTAAGCCCATTCCTCCATACAGAACAGCTTCAACTCTGTAATGTTGGTTGGTTTGCTCACATGAACTGCTTCTACGACATTTCTATTAGATCAAGGTCCGGACATTAACTTGGCCATTCCAAAACATTAACTTTTCATCTTTAACCCTTTTTGGTAGAACAACATGGATGCTTAGAGTACATGTCTTGCTGCATGACCCATGTTCTCTAGAGATTCAGTTCACATACAGACGTCCTGACATTTTTTTTTATTTGCTGGTATAGTTCAAAAGTCATTGCTCCATCAATGAAGGCAAACCATCTTGGTCCAGATGCAGCAAAACAGGCAAAAACCCATGTTACTACTATCGCCATGTTTCACAGATGGGTTAAGGGTGTTATGGATGTTTAAAATCAGTTAAACCAAAAGTTCTAGTTGGTTTTATCCATGTATAAACCCATGTGACAGGCAAGAGTGTACTTTTTTGGAGAGTAGTGGCTTTGTCCTGCCATACACACCATTGATGTTCAGTGTTCTCCTGATAGTGGACTCGCGAACAGTAACATTGTCCAATGTGAGAGAGACCTTTAGTTGCTTAGAGGTTACCCTGGGTAATTTGTGACCTTCAGACTATTACACCCCTTCCTCTTGGAGTGATCTTTGCTGAACAACCACTCCTACTGAAGGTTAGAATAGACAGAATCTGTCTGTCTGTGGATTGGTGGAGTCCAAACATTTGAGATGGTCTTGTAACTTTGGATTGTGGTAGCCTAGTGGCTAAGTTACCGGACTCTGGACCAGAAGGTCCAGGGTTCAGATCCCACCTCTGCCAAGCTGCCACTGTTGGGTCCTTGAGCAAGACCCTTAACTTACAATTGCTTGGATTGTAAGACTGTACCAATTGTAAGTCGCTCTGGATAAGGGCGTCTGATAAAAGCTGTAGAAGTAACTTTTCCTAGCCTGATAAGCAACTACAGTTATTTCCCTGAGGTGCTCACAAATCTCATTTATTTGTGCCATGATATTTTTCCACAAATGTGTTGTGAGGATCAGATTTTGATAAATCCCTGTTCTGTAAATACAACAGAGTGTTCACTCACTCCATAGATTGAAAACACCCGCGTCTAATCACCTTCAAATTAACTGCTAATCCCAGTATTTCACATACGTTTGCCACTCACAGATATATAAAACAGGATTTTCCTCAATAGGTAAATCATGTATTGATTTGGTTTTCTTTATCTATTCTAAGAACTTTCATGCACCAATGTTAAGGTCGTATCAATTGTTAGTTGTTAGTGGATCAGGGCATCTGCTAAATGCTGTACATTTAAATCTCTACCCTCACTAACTATTATCCGAGCAATGCGCAGCAGGACCTCAGATAATACTGAACTCGCAGACAAAGGCTTTCTCAGCACGGCAGCTCTCGTCGAACCACTTGCCGTTGGACATAATGGCGCAGTTCAGAGCACGCCCACCGAGAGGCTGATGAGTGATCTGCCTCTCCCAATTTTGGAAGCGTATGCTGTCACCCGTTTTATCAACCCATTCCCCCTCTTTCACAACATCAGTGATGCCCAGCCAGATGTGTTCCTGAAGGCCGAACTTCTGCCGAGCGTAGGCATGGAGCTGATGATTCTCCTCGTCCGTCAGAGGGGTGCTCAGGGTGCCACCCTGTAAGACGCAATCATTATGGGCATCGTAGAAGCTTTTCTTTCCCAGGTTGGCCAGAAAACACTTGCCTGGGACCTGGACGCCTTTCAGACACACTGCAATTAGGAGGGATAGAAAGAAATGTATTAAGACACACACCCAAAAAACATTCAAACAGATGTGTAAGCAGATGCCACAGCAAATGCATCACTTCCAGTTCGTAGCACTGTACCTGGCAGTCATGCTAAGCCATTACTCACAGACGGCTTAAGACATGTCAACATGATGTACACATGCTGAAGTTTCAGAAGAACAAAGATGGATAAACAGTGAATACAAACCCAGCATTCCCATACAGAAATGTAAAAGTAATGCCAGTACAGGATTCTGTACTGGTAAAACTCTTTTGAAATGTTTAAAAACAATGTACCTCAAAGAAAGATTGGAAGGGATTTACCTATTTCTTCCTCTACACTGCATAATATCATTAAACGATTTAAGGAATCTGGAGGAATTTCAGTGGATAAAGGGCAAGTGTACAAGCTTAAACTGAAGACCCATCATCTCCGATCTCTGAGACGGCACTGCATCAGGAACCAATGTTCATCAATAGCTGATGGAAAAGGGATTACTTTTAGCAAACGTTGGTCAAGCACTACAATATGGAGTTACGTTCACAAATGGCACTTAAAACTTTACTGTGCAAAAAAGAAGCATCATGTTAGCTATGGCAATGAGTGGCATCTAGGATGGGCCATCACACAATGGACACGTGAACTATGGTCAGACCAATCAGTATTCCAGATCTTTTTTGGAAGAAATGGACACCGTGTGCTCTGGACCAAAGACGAAAAGGACCAAAAGCCAGGCTCTGTCATGGTATGGAGTTGGGTCAGTGGTCAGTGCCCTTTTGGTCAAAGGTCATTTACACTTCTGTGATGGACATCCATGTTCAACAAGGCAGCGCAAAACAAGCCAAATCAGAAAAAGTTAGGACTGAAATATGTAAATCCCTTCTGAACTTTCTTTGAGGAACATCATTTTTAAACATTTCAATAATTTTCTCACTCATTTGTTGACAAACTGGAGATCCTCTGCTCATCTTTGCTCCTCAGAGACTCAACCTTTCTTATCACCTGTTGACATCACATCATTATTTAGTTTTTTTTTTTACCTCATTACTAGCCCTAAACTGCCCCCGTCCCAGCTTCTTTTGGAATGTGTTACAGGCAGGAATGTTTCATAACAAATGAAATAAAGCTGACTTATGTGTGTGTATATATTTAAGTTGCCCTGCAATTGGTAGCACTATTGTCCATAGCTTGTATTTAAAGGCAACTAAAATATGTAAATATTTCTGAAGATTAATTGGTTTGATTTAGTTTGGTCACTGATGCTGATGGTGACATTAAACAAACAAACAAAACAGTGCAAATCCATACTGAAACCATCTTCATGATGCTTCTATGCCAACAAAAGTCAAACCTGTAGCCTGTACCTATATACATCTAATACAACAGGACTTTTGGTAGGACCTTTGGCATCCCCCTCTGGAATCATTCTTGGGAACGTCTTTAATTCTGAAAATCAGCAAAGCATGCAGTTTGACCTGTGGTGCACAAAACTTTCTTGACTGTAAGTGCATAGAGCTGTAGAAACTACCATAGTGCAGAGCCTGGACTTCCTTTAGCACTCTCAGCTCCTGCACGATCTCATCTATCTTCTTCCTCAGCTCCTCGATAGAAGAGCTGTTAGCCGAATCAGATTCCAGCAGAACATCTGAAAGGGTCCGTATGATAATTACTCAGGACAGCTGCGAGGTTTCGAGGGCCAATTTGTTTGATTTTTACCAGAGGTGAGAACAAGTCATTAAGTTTCAAGTAACACTCAAGTCCAGAGTCAAGTAACAAGTTAAGACAGACAAGTCCCAAGTCCCTAAACTTCAAGTGCTATTAAAGTCACCAAAGGCCTAATTGGGTTGTTTTAGTGTTCTATCAGCCAAACTGGACAGGCTAACAAAGTAAGTATTCATAGCTATAAATTGTAATAGCTACCAAGACACTTTCTGCCAAGAGCAGCTAGAAAACAATCAACAATATAAACAGACTGTTGGGACAGAGCTCTGTTCACATTAGCTAGCTAAGTACTATGTAAACGATATACATATAGGTGCAGACTTGAGGCCTTTTCACACCAAGTCCACTCTGAAAACGCCCTGTCCACTTTTGGTTTCTTTAATTTCTCTTCTCTTAATGTGTCTCACCATGTTCTTTTCACATCAACTTAAAAAACAAAGACATGGGCGAAGATTAGTGAAGGAAGCTCTTGTTTGTGTTTTTGTGGGCACAAACAGATTAGAATGCAGTTAAATAAACAAAAAAATGGTTCCACACAGTCACTGTGAGCTTTATCACCATCATTCTCCAGCCTTTCAGTTCTATTCCACCAGATCTTTTCTTTAATATCCATGTTTTTTATAGTCAGCGTGTTGCTTATCATATAACTCTTGTGCTCTGCTACTTGCAGGATGAGCTGTTCTGCCTGACAACCGAGCTCTGATTGGTCAGCCTGAAACTTGACATGCGTGTAAAAATCAGACTTGGTGTGAAAAGGCCTTTAGCATCCTTTGTGTAGTCTCAAATGTCAAATAAAGTTCTATGTGGTTGTATCTCCATTAGCCATCTTCACCTTTCATTTTGCATGCTGCAATTTATTTTATTCACTGCATCATAATCTTTATAGTTGAAAGGGATTTTTTGTGCAGCATGTTTCTAGCCCCCACAAACCACAACACTGGTTCCCCCTCAGAATTTCTCTACCTTTCTGCTAGCTTACGAATATACAAAGCTGAGCAGCTCGGCTCCGTAGCTTACAGTGATACAGCACCATGCAAGGCTCAGAGATGTGATTCAGTATTATTTAACACTTCAAAATGAATTATGTTAAAAAAGTTTGTGGAGGCTCTCAGGTCTTTTTGAGTCTTAAAGCTCAAGTCTGATTCCGAGCTCAAGTCACTGACAGTAAAGTCAAAGTCGAGTAGCAAGTGCTTTTTCTTTTTTACAACACCAAATCAGAAAAAGTTGGAAAGGAATGGAAAATGCAAATATAAAAAACAACTGCAGTGCTCCTTACAAGTACTTTTATTTCATTGCAGACTGTATGAACCCAGGATATTTAATGTTTTGTCTGATGAACTCATGAATTTTTTTTGGTAGTAAACATACATTCCTGCATTTCAGGTCAGCAACGCTTTCCAAAAAACTGGGGCAATGTATGGCTAGTAATGAAGTAAAAAACTACATTTATCATGTAGAAATGATATCTTGGGTTCATACTGTTTGCAATGAAGTCCAAGTCAACATAAATGTAAGGAACTTGGGGTTGTATTTTGTCGAGTCGAGTCGCAAGTCATCAAATTCGGGACTGGAGACGCACTTAAGTCCAAGTCCACACCTCTGATATTTACCTATGGCTGCTGCATTAGAGTTTCCACACGTGCATGCATAGTTCCTCACATATAAAGAAACAGGAATAAAGCCCAGATACGTACCTTTCTTGCCATCTTCTTGCTGAGAGCTCTGTTCTAACGTAAAGGGTAGAAGACACATTACCAGTGCAAGACCTCTGAAAGCCATGTTTACTTCAAGTCAAATCTGCGGGGCGAGGACTGATCCAAGGAAACTGAAGGTTTGAGTCACACAGCTGTGCGATGAAGTAAACCAGCCCACCATGTGCTGCACAGCTTCACGAGAACAAAACAGATTCAACCATCGGTGCTTAAAAGTCTGTTACTCCCACATGACAAGCTGACAAGCTCCATGCATAATGACTGATTAATAACTCAAAGTCCAGACCGAATTTCTTGCATGAACAACTCTCAACACAGCATCTCAAATGGGTTAAGGTCTGGGTTCTAACATTATTATTATTCCAAAATACACTTTTTCTTCTATTTTATGTGTAAGAATTCACTATTCTACTATTCTCTCTATGACTGCAAGTTACAGGACTAAATGGTTTATCTTCTACACAGCTTACTAATGACTTAAGCACTACAGCATATATATATATATATATACAGTGGGACAAAAAAGTATTTAGTCAGCCGCTGACTGTCCATGTTCTCCTACTTAGAAAGATGAGAGAGGTCTGTCATTTTCATCATAGGTACACTTCAACTATGAGAGTCAAAATGAGAAAAAAAATCCAGGAAATCACATTGTAGGATTTTTAAAGAATTTAATTGTAAATCATGGTGGAAAATAAGTATTTGGTCAATAACAAAAGTTCAACAAAATACTCTGAAACATAACCTTTATTGACAATGACAGAGGTCAAACGTTTCCTGTAAGTATTCACCAGATTGGCACACACTGTAGCTGGTATTTTGGCCCATTCCTCCATGCAGATCACCTCTAGAGCAGTGATGTTTTGGGGCTGTCGTTGGGCAACACGGACTTTCAACTCCCTCCACAAAGTTTCTGTGGGGTTGAGGTCTGGAGACTGGCTTAGGCCACTCCAGGACCTTTGAAATGCTCGTTGCCCAGCAGAGTGTTTGGGATCATTGTCCTGCTGGAAGACCCAGTCCACGGTCCCATCTTTCAAATGCTCTCACTGATGGAAGGAGGTTTTTTGGCTTAAAATCTCACGATACATGGCCACAATTTTCATTCTTCTTCCCTTAACACAGATCAGTCGTTCCTGTTCCCCACTGCCAGAAAACAGCCCCAAAGCATATGTTTTCCACCCCCATGCTTCACAGTAGGTATGTTGGTGTTCTTGGGATGCAACTCCGCATTCTTCTTCCTCCAAACATGACGAGTTGAGTTTTTACCAAAAAGTTCTATTTTGGTTTCATCTGACCACATGATATTCTCCCAGTGTTCTTCTGGATCATCCATATGCTCTCTGGCAAACTTCAGACGGGCCTGGACATGTACTGGCTTAAGCAGGGGGACACGCCTGGCACTGCAGGATCTGAGTCCCTCTTGGGGTAGTGTGTGAGAGAATGCTTCTTGTGAAATGTGTAAAAAGAGTTTAATTTGTTTTACATTTATTTTTTAATGTTTATTTCCCGTCATACTGAAAAACGATCCATACACAAAACGTGAGGCTGCTACTAGGCGTCGGTTTCCATAAGAACAGCAGTAATCGTTTTATTTCCTACGTGAATGTGTTCATTTCTAATGAGTAAGGCACTGCATTCCGAATGTAAAGGCTCCACAAGGCATGAGCAAAGCCTTCATTCCGCACCTGCACGTCTGCAAGCATATCTTCATGCCGAAAGAGAATGTCAATAAACGCAGAAATTACCCCCCAGAATATACACGAGTGTTTAATCTACCAGCGAACTGCATATTTAATTGTATCCGAAGTTAAAAAGACTGTGAAGTTCTCTTTTTTTAGATCGGCCACTAGCAAAGGAAGGAGCCTTTTATTATGAAGTTGATGGGGTTAATGTGATAAAAGTCCTGTTTTTTAAAGTTTAGTTTATGTGTGTGGAAGTTGAAGAACATGGTGCTGTGGACAAGAGCAGCGTTTATTAAAACTGCAAGAGTGTGCTTGTGTCAGACACGGGTAAACAAGACACCACATCAATAATTAGTTGCATTATTGAACTTTCTTTAAATTAATGTTTAGAAACTAACGGAATGTCACGGTGTTACATACAGTTCCGCACACTTTGTAGAACTACGCATCACTGTGATAGATTCATCAACCAAAATATCTAGAAAGTATTTCCTGATTTTGACGCTCTTATTTGTCCGGTTAAAAGTTAAAATAAAGGCTAATATTCACGTGTCTAGTGTTGGTTGCATAAACAGCAACTCGGACGGTCCTGAAAACGCCGTCCGGACACTTTCATTAGAAATAAAGGCAAAGGTCGGTCTCGAGCTGTATCGCTAATATTATTACACAATATTACATAGATTTACATTTTTACATTTACTTCATTTAGCAGACGCCCTTATCCAGAGAGACTTACAACTTATACAGTCTTACAATCCAAGCAATTTTGGGTTAAGGGTCTTGCTCAAGGATCCAACAGTGGCAGCTTGGCAGTGGTGGGATTTGAACCCTGGACCTTCTGGTCCATAGTCCAGTACCTTAACCACTAGACCACCACAGTCCCACAAAACACTCTTCCACAGCTCCAGAGTCCAGTGGCAGCATGCTTTACACCACTCCATCTGACGCTTGGCATTGTGCTTGGTGATGAAAGGCTTGAATGCAGCTGCTCCGCCATGGAAACCCATGCCATGAAGGTCCCGGTGCACAGTTCTTGTACTGATGTTAAATGTCTGATAAGATTTGTAACTCTGCAGTTAGACTACCGAGTCAGCAAAGTTAAAGGTTTGATATAGAACCAAAATCAGAAGCACACAATCCCTTAAGAAATGATACGTTACATATCTGATAATCTAATCACTTGGGCTGGTTAAGATTCTTGACTTGCGGTGAATTCGATTTAATGCCAGATGGTGTGAATATTAATCTCTAATTGTTGTATTATTTCTTACAGCTCTTTGCTAGCAGGACTCCAGCATTATGTCAGAGCAATTCCTCTCCCCCTCAGGCTGGATTCTTCCCTCCATCTGAATCAGCCATGCTGCCACCTGGGACATTTAAAAACAAAGTGGCCTTCATCACGGGAGGAGGAACGGGTCTGGGCAAAGGCATGACCAGCACTCTGTCTGCTCTGGGGGCCGAGTGTGTTATAGCCAGCAGGTCAGCAGCCAGAGTTATTGATTAGATATGAGCTGATCAGTCTCATATAACCAGTTCTCTGCTTACATGAACACTTGAATAATCGGATAACTGCAGAAATCCGACTGATCACATTACTAAGTTCATGTAAACAACACTCAGTGTTTGGTAGGTGGTATGGTTTAAAGTAAGAGCCACATGGTTTTCCAGAAGAACATTACATGTTATTGACTTCACCTGTTTTAATGTTATGGCTGATTGATGTATAAAACTTTTTCTTCATTCCAGGAAGCTTGATGTACTAACACAAACTGCTGAGGAAATCTCACAACAGACTGGCAATAAGGTAACTGGAAGCTGTAGATTCTTACCTGAGATTGAACTTCGTGTAACATGTTTACTCAGCAGCAACTGTTTTACAGGTTCATTACTCATCCATATGTCTGTTTAGCATCCATGCGTTCTGCATGACGTCTTGTGCTAATCTCATATTTTAATGGTGCTGCTTTGATTTTATTTCCATTTTTCATCAACTCGTTCCACTACTCTGTTTTTCTGCAAACCCAGTGGTGGAATGATACTTTTAGTTCTATCCACGTTAAGGTGCCGCCTTCACTGCATGTTGCCCTGTTGTGTACCAAATTAAGATGGCAGACTCTTTTGGTTGCGTATGATGCAGGTTCATGCTGTGCAGTGCGACGTCAGAGACCCAGCTTCCATAAAGGCAGCTGTAGACCAGATGGAGAAGGTCGTTGGGCTTCCTGATGTACGTACAGTTCAAGCTGAGAGCTGGGCTTAAGATGTTTGAGATGTTGATCATGTACTATGCTGCTGTTCCTCATGAACCCCCGTGCCCTCAGGTGGTGATTAACAACGCCGCAGGAAACTTCATCTCCCCCTCCGAGAAGCTCTCAGCTAATGCCTGGAAGGCCATAACGGATATAGTGCTGAACGGTACAGCCTATATCACTCTGGACATCGGGAAGCGTCTGATCAAAGCCGAGAAAGGTTGGTTTTAGTGTATTTCAATGATTTAATTATTACTAGAACTGAAGTCACTTGATGTATCAGGGATGCAGGTGCCATCGCAGTGATCATTGTAGTTCCAGAGGGTTCACCAGTTTTATGTT
>JAJAGP010002506.1:0-55723 GCA_025084515.1 Ancistrus triradiatus | reverse complement strand
GTTTGGTCTTTACCTGGCACAGGGCGTCTTCTTGCTTCCTCCACTTCCGTACCATTGATTCGTTAATGTTGAATTCTCTCGCAGCTGCTCTATGTCCATGTTGTACTGCGTGACTGATAGCGTTGTGTTTGAAATCCGCTTCGAAAATAAATGAATGAATGCACGTACCCTAATGCTGAAGCACATACCGTATTACTCCCCTATGCTGCGCACTACGGTGGCCATAAGCTTCGTAACTTACCAAGGCCATGCCAAAACATTCTGACAGATTTATGAGCGCCGTGTACCATCTACAATCGGTTCTAGGTCAGAAAGCACAACCAGAATTAATTCATACATTAGACGCACCGCATTTTAAGGCGCACTGTCGATTTTTGAGAAAGTTAAAGGATTTTAAGTGCGCCTTATGGTCCGAAAAATACGGTAGTTTGGCATCACACAGAGGAGGTTTGACTAAAAAAAAAGTACATCATTACTTTTATGGAACTGGGTTTGGATTTTTTTTATATGCAAAAAGATAAAATTGACACATCCAGTAGAAACACATCAAACCATATTTAACCACTTCAAAATGAAGCGCCCTAAAGAGTATGCATAAAGCCAGAGCACGAACGAATATTGTGTGTGTGTGTGTGTGTGTGTGTGTGTGTGTGTGTGTGTAGCAGTGAAAAACACACTCTATATGAGAAAACAATGCATTTGAAAGACATCACTGATGCCATAACATTTTATCTTGCCAAATATATGATGCCCCCAAATAGTCAAGAACAAGCATTTTAAGTGACTACTATAAATATCTGATCCATACTACTTTACCAAGTCACAAATATTTGACAGAGAGACGATACCAGGTACCGGGCTGGTCCTTTGGAAGAATCAGTCTGATAATCGTTTCTGCAAAGCAGTGCTGGAGCTGGTGAACATTCAGCAAACTGCTTAAGAACCAGCCCGTGCTTCCACAGGCCAAACATTTATGTAATCAGATGTGGGATTTTAGTGGTGCAGGCATAAAAGTAATACACATGCAGGATTATACTTCTTGATTTCCCTCAAGAATTAAAACCTTACCTATAATCCCTTTGGATTAACATTACACAAACACTATTTTCATAGATGACTTTAAGACAAAGTAACTGCTCTAATTAAAAACTGTTAAGCACATGTCCAAAAATGGCCCCATAATCATCATTCTCTATACATTTTATATGTCTGTGTGGAGCTTTTAAAGTGGCATTTGACAGTACTAATTTCATCCCTTATACTTGGATAGACTTTATCAGTACCTGGATTCAGACCTACAGGATGTTATTGATGTAACTGGTTTTGCTGAACCTGAACTGTCCCTTTTTGCAAGAAGAAATAACCCAATAATTCCTAGACACCATCATGATATGGAAGATGCACAAGCGATAACTGTTGTAACACTGACTTTTTTCCTACAGAGGGCGCTGTGTGGTCTGGCGTGCCTGATGTGCACTGATCTCCTATCTTTGGAACAGATCTTCAGTATCATACGTGTCCATCTCACTCAACTAAGTGAAGGACCAGCAGGACCTGTAAGGAACAAAGCCACTAAGGTATTATGATGGAAAGGAGATGCAAGAAGTATGAGTAACACCAGCCAGAAGCTCAGCTCTCAGACATAAAGAATAGGACAGACCGTACTCTTTTACTAGTGTGCTCAGCTGCCCTGTGACTGGGAATATGTGATGGTTTAAAAAGACAGCTGTGACTTGGTTCACATGTCTGTAAGAAAGATCAGGTTCAGCTTGGTTCTTTCTGCTTGGTAGCTGTCACACAAAATGTAGGTAAGAGAGAAAAGTTAAAAAAATGCATGAATCACATTTACAGCTGGTTGTTCGCTGGTTGACCACCACAGTAACCCAGGTTCAGGTCTTCTGAGCCTTAAGGTATTGACCAATTTCCCCACCTAGGTTATAGGTTTATCTACAATTACCTCCATTGCACATAAAGATACAAGCCACATACCGTCTGTGTGCATATGTACGTGGTGCAATAAGGTTAGTATCCTTATTATTCTTCATAAAAAAAAGAAAAATACAGCAGGGGAAAATAAAAAATCCTCTTTAATGTTTGCTTGTAATGTGAACATAAAAAAATGAGACCAGCTGCAGGTCAGATTGACTTTAGAAGCGAGTTTGATTCATCTAGAAAGAACGATATTGAATATTATATTCAACATTTCATCTACTTGTATTACTATCTTATAGATTTTGTCTATTTTATTATACTCTCCGTTTTGTATTTTATTTAATCTTAGCCTATTATTATTATTATTATTATTATTATTATTATTATTTTAATAGTACATTTTCTTTTCACTCGTTCTTTAATTCTTACATTTAACATCCAAGCTGCCCGAGGAGGTTGGGTACCTATTTGAGTCTTGATCCTTCCAAGGAATTTTAGTCCATATTACATTTACATTTACAGCATTTAGCAGACGCCCTTATCCAGAGCGACTTACAATTGACACAGTCTTACAATCTAAGCAATTGTGGGTTAAGGGTCTTGCTCAAGGACCCAACAGTGGCAGCTTGGCAGAGGTGGGATTTGAACCCTGGACCTATTGGTCCAGAGTCCAGTACCTTAACCACTAGGCCACCACAGTCCCTATAGGTTTCTTCCCTATAAGGTTTGGGGAGTTTTTCCTTTCTACTGTCACCTCAGGCTCACTCAACTAGGACTTTGAACCAATAGATTTGTGAAGCTGCTTTGAGTCAATGCTGTGTTGTAAAAAGCACTATATAAATAAATTTGGCTTGACTTTGACACCCCTAGATGGGACTGTGGTGGCCTAGCGGGTAAGGTACTAGACTCTGGACCAGAAGGTCCAGGGTTCAAATCCCACCTCAGCCAAGCTGCCACTGTTGGGTCCTTGAGCAAGGCCCTTAACCCACAATTGCTTGGATTGTAAGACTGTGTCAATTGTAAGTCGCTCTGGATAAGGGCATCTGCTAAATGCTGTAAATGTGTTTTGTAAACTGGGTTTGGATGTAACAGTCTCTTTTAATCCTGAGTGCTGTTTATGAAAACAGTCAAGCAGTATAAACATTAATGAAGCTTTTTTTTCTCTCTGTAGCTCCTTAGGCAGTGTGAAGCTCTGCTGGGGGCAGCCAAAACAGTAACCAAGCGTGATAATACAGAGTCTCCAGAACCATCTAACCCTACACAATCAGAACAGCCCTTAACTTCCACCTTCGAAAGTCCACGTCTCATAAGGCCAATGGATTCCACAGATCTACCTAGTACAGCTGGGAGACTTCCTTTTTCTGTTCTATCAGAAGAACCAAAACAGGATCCCTCTGATTCTGCACAGGTGGACTATAGACCAGGATTACCAGATAGTGCAGAGGAAGAGCAGACTGTTCCAGAAAACAAGGACAGAATCCCAGAACCACATGAGTCCACCAAACCTTCAACACACCGTCCCACACCGTCCCTGTTCAGTGGCATGGAGCTGATAAACAGAGGCAAACCTGTGTGTCTGGTGGAGCCTGTTCCTGTTGAGTCAGATACCCACATGGGTGCAGGAACCTTCACACCCCCAGAGAAGAGCCCTGACAGAACTGCACAGTGCTCAGTGGACAGTGAACATGTATCAGCTTTCTCCTTCCTCAAACTTTGACCTGGTGTCTACTGTCCTGTGCGTAAATGGCCTCATGGTGAAGTGCAACGGCATCAGTAAAATCAGTGGGTATGTGGTTATGGAACAGGCGATACACTAGTCAGGGAAAGTACTCCTGCAAGAGGTACAGATGCATGAGATTACAAAGATGCTCATTATATTTATCCAAATGCTGTTCTCATTTATAACCAGGGATTGATGTCAATAGTTCATATAAGCTTTTTGAGAAAGGATACAGTGTAAGAAATATGGATGGTCCACCCCATACAGTTTTAACTCTGTACTCGTCTTTAATTCGTTCCAGAAGCGTGTCGAGAGAAATTAATTGATAAGGAATAATGTAAATTGAATATATCCGTTCCAGACCCTCGGAAAATTCACATTGACTAAGGCATTATAAGCATTAATGGTGTTGTGTTGTATACTTTAACACTGTACAGTGGTACCTTGGTTCTCGACCACCTCGGAACACATTTTGACTAGAAAAATTTCTCAGCTCTCGTTGTTTGCAAGTGAAGATCTCCTGCTGCGTTTCTCATGTTTTTCTTTATTTTTATATCTCCAGTGCTGTATTCTTGGTGCAGTAAGTCGCCATGGGTCCTGAAATGGTTGATGATTATAGCCAACCGAAAGAAATTCAAGGACTGAAATTCAAGTATGCGAAGTTCGGACTTGCGTACTTCCTAAGTCTGGACTAGGAGGTTGGACTTGTGAGTACATTCTCCCGATGAAGGGAGGAACCAGTTTGGTTATTCTACAATTGTAACAGCAGCGTACTTGGGTATGGAGACACACGGTTTACTTTTTACACATAGATAAAAACCCAAAACATGTTGTATAAAGCCTTTTAGTGGAGGAAGAAGTGCTCAGATCTTTTACTTTCCATTGAATAGTTTAATCTACGTGTACCAACGGACCGATTGCATTTAAGCATAAATAAAAACCTTCCCAAACATAAGCCAGCACCAAACAAGTCTTATTTTAGAAGGGAATTTAATTCTGAACTTCAATTTATATCAGACAATTCATAGTTAGAACACAGGCTGAATAAATAATACATATAATGCATAATAAATACGTTAATAACTACGTCACATCTCCGAAATCGTCTGAGCATTTTTTTATGTAAGCATTATCTTGATAAACTGACCGCATAGTTGAATTTTAAACAACTACATTCTTGCCTATAAAATCTTATAACTTCATTCCGTGACACAATAACAGTATTACTTAAGAAATTATACATCCAGTAGGGAGTCCTCTCATCCTCCATTACCGAGCTGGCAATGCATTCTGGGATATTTCGCTGTCCAAGTAAGCACAAGTCTGCTCCGATGATTCCTTGATAATATGGGCGGAGCAAGAACACATCCGGGGATTTGGAGCGGACTTGGTTAGATGCGAACTTAGAAATGGAGACGGTGTTTGGGCTGCGACTGATGCCGTTTCACAAGTACACAAGTACAGAAAGTATGCATATTGAGAAACGGCCCAGAGTCCACCAATGGAGGACTGTTCAAAATGTTTTGCTTTTACTTTTCACTGTAAATCCATTACTCACTAAATTACATGTGATTTAACACTTTACTATAAAGTACGATTTTTATTAATGATTTTGGCCAACTGTTGGTTAATGTACTGTAAGTGTTTTAAACAGTAAGGTCGGCTCCGCTATGATACAGTATAGACTACATTTAACTTGTGATGGATTTATTAGAACATATCCCCATTGTAAGTCAGGGAGCTCCTGTACAGTACAACTCCATTAATGTTAATAATGCCTTATACAGGGTGGATTTTCTGGGGGTCTGAAACAGATTAATTCAATTTACATTACTCCATATGGGAGAAATGTGCTCTGTACTCAGTTTTCGGTACTCAACATGCCTTCTGTAACGAATTAACATAGAGAACCGACGTACCACTGCATTTAAACAGACAAAAATAAGAAAACAATAATTAAATGAAAGAAAATCAAATTTTACTTCATTTACCACATACTATGAGTTATTATAATACTACAATATGAGTTATATAAGTGCTATCGTGGTTCTCCTGTTTTTCACTTTTTGGTTGGCTGTTATCACTCACTTTCTTGTGGTGACTTGTTTACACTAAGAATGCATGTACAAATTATTGCAGAAAAGAAAAAAAACACCAAGTAAGTTTACAGTAAATGCTATCGGAGATCTGCACTGAGCTGAGATTCATAGAGTCTGTGTTTCGGCTGGGAAGGACATGCCAGTCGTGCATCCCGACCCATAGACATTCTGGTAAGTGTGCCGAGTCCGGGGAAAAAAAAGTGACGAGACTTTTTTTTCCCTGTCAAAGTTGCAAATGACGAGTTGCAAAGTATCGAAGTATGACTGTACCTCAACCTCACGGACCCATATCCAAGTTCCATTGTGTCAACAGTTATTAATCATTAACACAGCTAAACATGTGTTTCAGTATTTTCCTGAAAGAACTAAACTGATATGAGACATAACTTCTGTGTATTATGTTCTTTTACAGTGTTTACCTTGACACAATGTTGGTGTTCATTTTTAACTTTTGCTTTATGGTAATCTTCTTACAGAAAAAACATAGCCATAGGCTTGGAATGATAAACGATATCACGGAGCATCACAATAAGCACCGATAATTACATTCTCATTGTTTTATGTTTTTTAACATGCCAAATCTTATTTATTTTGTGTGTAGCTACATTTGACCTTTGCTTTTCCACAGTCATTCAACTATGTTTGATGAACAAAAGTATTACTATACTTTATTTGTAATTTTTTTATTCAGTAGAAAATATTGTGCTTAGTTATACACTATACAAACAGAATAAAAGACCAACTACACATATACAAGCAGGATGTGAACAAACCAGTGGTACAATATTTTGCTTTCAACTGAATGGGCAGGACGAAGCACTACAGTTTAACAGCGAGTGCGTTTACATTGACTTAATCTGATGACTGTGGAAAATCAGATTTTGTCCAATCAATGAATTTACATGCACTAATCAGTTAATGAGAAAACTCTGGGTTTAAATTACCCCGGCAGTCGGATTTCTACTTTGCAGCAAGCCAATAATCTCTCAGAAGGCTGTGACGTGAACTTCAAACTTAAATAATGTTAAATAAAGTTCTTTCTTTCCTCAAGTCTCCCAAAAGCGTTTGGGGACGGAAAGAAAGTCTACGCTGTCAAATTAGTGTTTACCATGAGGTTTCTGTTTTTACAACACAAACTGTTGAACTGACTGCTGAAATGTTATGATGATTTAACCACAAAAATGTCTGAGTTTAGTTGGTATTACGATCATTATAATTAATTGATATTGAAAGCTATCCCAGATGCTAATTAAGCTATAATTATGTAACCAATAAAAACAATACATACTATGTCTGTAATAGTGGTTCTTCCTAACTACATTTGCATCTCAATAATATCGTTTATCACTCTAATCCTTCAGTCGATAATCAATCATCTAAATATCATTCTCAGCCCAAAGCCTAACTGACACCCTAAACAATATCGATGTCTGATGAGAAAAATCAGCTACAAGTCTTTGCAAATGGCGCCACTATGTTGACTGATGTGTGTATGGTAAGACATGGCTCATGTATTACCTGATAAATGTGAAAGATATCTAAATGCATTGATGAAGAGAAATCAGAACAATAAAAGCTATTTAAAAACATATTTGCATTACTATGAGAGAACCGTTTCAGAATAAAACGTTTTGAATGCTTGTTTTGTTCACTGTTTTGATCAGTTCTACATACAAACCATATTGGCTGTAATGGTTATCAAAAGCTGATCGTCATTCACACCAGTTCTCAATCTTTCGGAGTCACAAACCTCTCTAAATGTCGTTGTAGAGTTCATATTTCTATATTTTGGCTCTGTTTGTTCCTTTATTGCAAAAATGTGTAGTGAATAACGGGTATCGATGTAATGTTGCTCGTGTCTTGAATAGCCATCGATGCTGATTTAACCACATTCTAATTTCATTGACTATAACTTCTTAGCCTACATGTAATTGATCATTCCTGTTTATAAAACAAAGTGTTTATGATATTTTAGAATAATGCACTTCAGGCGAAGAGCACCCACAGCTAGATGAATGTCATGCACCTCTGGCCAATATCTGATCTACTTAGTAAGGTCAGTATCTCTGCAGATCTAATTCAAAGTTTGAGACCTGTGCATCAATATTCTATAGACATATGATGTCTTACTAAGTTGTAAATATTTTTCTAACACTGTAATTCCTCTGATGTTTACAAAATCCAGAGCTTTGATTGAATCCAAAATGACAGAACACCAGTGAGTTATGGTCTAGTCGGTCTTCAGAAATGGTTGTTTTATTGTATCATGATATTATTCTTAGACACCAAGAATATTTTGGTGATATTACTTACTTTTGTGAAATCATTCACATTCTGAAGTGCACCTTATTAAAGTTTGTCTAAACAGGTTGTACAGGTATGCCCTGTAACGTCCACCCGAATGATTGATGATAGGAAATGAATTCCGTCTTATAGATCTTTTTCATGTCTGAATGACAGGAAACTAGTAAGAGTCAGCCCTGTAACAGCTGCTGAGAGACAAGAGAATCACAGTCTTGAAAGCCAGAAAACGACATCGTAGTGTTCCACTCTTGTTTATGGTACGTTTTGTGTCGTATTGCGTTTTAAATGATATTTTTTAAACTAAAACACTGTGCAAAGTATCTAAACTACGATGTGACTACGATAATGTCGGGTCAGCTTCCATTTTGTTCGACGTCCTCTTTCACAGAGCATAATGCAGACTTTAAATGGTAAATACTTGTATTAAGTGTTCTTTTTTTGTTGTTGTTGTTGCTTTTGTGGATGTTCTTTACGGCATGTGTGTGGTTGCTGTGTTAAAACCAACATGAGGAATAATTGTAAACATTTTGCGGATCGTGTTCCCTTAAAAAGCTGTAATAATCTTATTGTTGCAAGATGCCCCACTAGGCGTGTCACTCAAAAATCACTCATTTCCCTGAGCAATTCAAATCAAATAGTGCCTAACAAATGGAGCAATATAACAAAGATCTTCAAAATCCAGTACTCTAAGGGTTTGCTAGTCTTCTTACTAATGGTAAAGTCTGATATTTTTCTTGGCCACAAAACTATGCGTTCTGTATATGATACGTGCAGAACTGATGGCCAATAGGACTATAACTGGCAAAATTCCAATAGCCGCCATAGACGGGGCAAGGATTAGTGTCAATAATAATGTGTACTAAGCATGTGACAGATTAGGAACCATATAGCTAAAAGCTTGTCACTAGATTGAGCCCATGACACGTGGAAAAACTTTGAAAAGCCTGAGTTTTAATAAGCAAGATACAAATGAGGTCTTAATGCTTCCTAAAGGAGTGAAAAACATAGTAACATGGCAACAATACTGTGAGTCAGATCCTATGTTTTCATGCTCCCAAAACTGATATCTGTGATCCCAGAGGTCTTAAATACAAATACAGTGGTACCTCAGTTCTCGTTGTTAATTGACATTTACCTAGCAAATTTTTCCCACAAGTAATAATGTAGATTGAATTAATCTGTTCCAGACCCCCAGAAAATCCACACTGTATAGGCATTATATGCATTAATGGAGCTGTATTGTACAGGTGCTCCCTGATTTGCAAAGGAGATATGTTCCGACAAATCCATCGTATTTTTGTCATGAATCGATGAGTTTAGCATCATAGTGGAGAACTGATAAGCAAGTTAATGTATAAAACACACAAATTAACCTACAGTTGGCCAAAATCATTAACAGAAAGATTCATAAAGTGTTGAAGTGTTTTCAAGTGTTGAAAAATCTCAAGTAATTTAGTGGGTAATGGAATGGAACCACTGATTCACTTTGTACTGAATCGTGAATCAAGAATCGAGTTTTGGCTTTTTTGCGCAAGTTTAAGCAAGTGCGCCGAGTACCGAGCAAAGGACCCAGACCCATTTTTCTGGTCAAAATGCATAGAGAGCCGAATTCGACAATTTCTGAGATGGTCGAGAACCGAGGTCCCACTGTAATACACTAAAATGATGCATAATTACACCACATACTTTCACCCACTCATAAGGTGCACTGACAAAAAAAAGCAGCTTATTATCGCCCTCTTTAACTATGAGACAATTTCCACTACAGTATGATTTACAGCACCAGTTGTATCTGCCAGGTTGAGTCATTTATGTCATTTTAGCAGATCCAGGTGTCATAGGAAGAGTACATATTAACACAGGTTTTAAAGTTTTATACCTTAGCACCATGAAGAACACAGCCAAACCTTGAACTGAATGGAGAAATGGATACCAAAGCAGAGTCGGGTGGGAAGGTAAAGACAGCTTCAAGTTGTGCCAGTACTTGAGGTTTCCCCTCATCTGAGCTTCCTAGTGCACTGGATGTTTCTGCCATTGGGACTGGGATTTGTGGATAGCCAGTGGTGGTCAGTTTGGCCCTAGGTGGCTACGAGTTTTCAGGCTGCTGAAGTGGGCTTCTTTAAGGACGAGGTTGATATGATGATAAGAGTCATCAGCGTTGCACGAGCACAGGGCTGTCTCTGGGAAGTGATGGTGGATGTACTTTCCTTTTCGCTCAGTGGACTGGTCGATGGAGCCACCCCCTGTCAGCTTCTCTGGACTGCCAACGCCGCTGCTATCACTACTGGAAGACTGGTGAAAAGAATACTGAATGTAATGCGGACATTAAAGGGCATTCCTGAGGATTCACAGTATGTTCTCTGTGTACTATTTGTTTGTGTGTGTGTGTGTGTGTGTACAGTAGGGCAAAAATGTATTTAGTCAGTCACTGATTGTGCAAGTTCTTCTAGTAGGTCTGTAATTTTTTATCATAGGTACACTTCAACTATGAGAGACTATGAAATCCAGGAAATCACATTGTAGGATTTTTAAAGAATGTAATTGTAAATCATGGTGGAAAATAAGTATTTGGTCAATAACATACAAGCAAGATTTCTGGCTCACACAGACCTGTAACTTCTTTAAGAAGCTCTTCTGTCCTCCATCTCGTTTACCTGGTAGTAATGGCACCTGTTTTTGACCTCGTTTTACCTGTATAAAAGACCCCTGTCCAACAGCCTCAAAACAGTCAGACTCCAAACTCTACCGCTGGCCCAGGACCACAAGAGCTTTGAAGGACACCAGGAAGAAAATTTAGAACCTGCACCAGGCTGGGAAGAGGGTGAATCGACAATAGGCAAGCATTGTTTTTGGTGTAAATACTCAACTGTGGGAGCAATTGTTAAGAAATGGAAAACCATCAAGACCATTTATAATCTCCCTCTATCTTGTGCTCCCCGTCCAACAAGATCATCATCCGTGGGGTCAAAAGCATGAGAAGGTGGGCAAAAATCCGCAGAACTACACGGAGTACCTGATTAATGTCCTGTCAGAGAGCTGGGAGTGGCCTAGCCAGTCTCCAGACCTCAACCCCATAGAAAATTGTTGGATGAAGTTGCAAGTCCGTGTTGCCCATCCGACATCCCCCCTAACATACTTCTCTATAGTATATCTTCACTGTCTTAAATTGCCCAACCTCCCATCTACCTTTTTTTCACCTGCAAACCTGGTGAAGACTTACAGGAAACGTTTGACCTCTGTCATTGCCAACAAAGGTTATGTTACAAAGTATTGAGTTGAACTTTTGTTATTGACCAAATACTTATTTTCCACCATAATTAACAATTAAATTCTTTAAATATCCTACATGTGATTCCCTGGATTTATTTTTCTCATTTTGTCTCTCATAGTTGAAGTGTATATGTATGTATATACACACACACACACACTATTTGCAGCATTATATTTGTATGCACAAAAATTAAGTGCTTTTAATTGTTATTAATGACTGAAGCAAGAAATTTGCTTACCAAGCTCACCTCAGACTCCCAAACATCATGGCTTAGTTCAGGAAAGACAGCATGGCCTGGTAATCTCTTAGCCTGGGGCAGCGTTTGCACCTCCCCAGCATCACAGCTGTAATGGCGCTTTCTGTTAAGAGAATAATAAGACATGCTCAGTGTCTGTAATCAGTTAGTATTATTTGCTATATGATTTGCAAATGATGTAACAATAACATGGAATTACAAGGTACCTTTCAGCAGAAGTGGGTAGTAA
This sequence comes from Ancistrus triradiatus, assembly GCA_025084515.1. Classification (NCBI taxonomy): domain Eukaryota; kingdom Metazoa; phylum Chordata; class Actinopteri; order Siluriformes; family Loricariidae; genus Ancistrus; species Ancistrus triradiatus. The sequence goes on along the minus strand of JAJAGP010002506.1, from coordinate 43,912 downwards.
ATTGCTACAATCACTCCATTACATTTACCTATTATACCTATTATTTAATTTTAATTTGAGCTACTCTTTACTTTTATTTGAGTAAATTCATGAATAAACTCTTGCACGTGTACTCCCATACTTTTAATTTTGTTGATTGAGGTTTGCTACTGGTTTCCTATGGCTGGTTTTTAAATATCTGAATATGATCTGAATTCATGTCAGAATATCACTATTTTAAACCCTATGCAGAGTGCACACACCGTGGCAGGATTGGGTGCATCATGAGCACAGGTGTGCAAGATTCCAGTTACAGTGGGAAATAAACTAATGTACAAACGCATCATTTTATTATTTACATGTGTGGTTTTCTTGGATTAAAAAATCAACCATTTGCACCTTTCGTGTCCGTATCGTCTGTGTCAGTCTAACACTATTATTTTTATTTGTTTAAAGTCAAACATGTTGAAGTACTAAACCTTATCAATATCAACCTTACACATTTACATCACACTCATATCCTGTTATAACAGGCCCAAACCATGATACTACCACCACCATGTTGGGCAGCAATGTTCTTTTTGGAGAGTAGTGGCTTTCTCCTTGCAGCCTTGCAATAACGTTAGCCAATGTGAGAGAGGCCTTCAGTTGCTTAGTAGTTAGCCTGGGTTCCTTTGTGACCTTGAAATTCCTCAGTTTGTACACAATCTGTCTGACTGTGGATTGGTAGTGTACAAACTCTTTAAAATAGATGGTTTTGTAACCTTATCCAGCCTATTGAGCATTAACAGCTCTTTGTAGGACTTGTGTCAAAATCTGATGATGTTCTGGATCATATATACAGAAAAGTAGAAAACTGTAAAGGCTTCACAAATTTTGAGCACCTTGAACCCTCTAGTCCATCTATTGCTAGGCACAATTTACCACACTTTCCTCAGTCAACCAGTGAGCATGGTAGAGAAGAGGACTGTGGTAGCCTAGCGGTTAAGGTACAGGACTATGGACCAGAGGGTCCAGGGTTCAAATCCCACTTCTGCCAAGATGCCACTGTTGGGTCCTTGATTGTAAGAATGTATCAATTGTAAGTCACTCTGGATAAGGATAAGGGCATCTGCTAAATGCTGTAAATGTAAATTTAAGAGGCTGACAAATTATGCAGAGCAACAAATGAGCCACACAGCTGCTATACATCTATAAAATGCATTTAATGAACACTAAGCACTTGGTATATTGGTAAGTACCAGAAAAGGAAAGGAGGAAAGAGAAAGCTCCTAAATACCAGGCCCTGAGACGGGAGGTGCAGTTACAAGGCGCTGCAATGAACTGGCGTCCCATACAGGGAGTACTTTCATCTACATACAGGATAGGCTCCAGACCCCACCATGACCCTGACCTGAATAAGTGGGTTCATGTTCAATACTTTTTTCACTTTAAATTGGTAACATATTTTGCAGGATCATTGCATGCAAGCCTGTCTTCCAACATCAAAATGTGTCCCATCACCCAAGTTTCATTTTAGTAAGATGCTCCATACCAGTTAGATGTCATGTTTGAGCTGCATTACTTAACAAAAGCAGCACTTGTCGGTCTACTTGGAAAACATGCCAGTGCAGGCTAGCCTGTGTCTAAAGATACCAGCAAGCTAAGGCACTACCAGATAAGGAATCAGTGCTGCCACATTAATAAAGAACCTTTCAGGTTCTGAATCTTTACAATGTATTTCTGTATCTGTCACTTTATAATTGATTAGCTATGATCACCGCTGATAATCTCTACTGTATTCACTATCAGTGAAGTCTAAAATGGGCTATAGGAGTTATGAGCCATAATAACACACACGCATACATTGGTGGAGAACTGATTCTACAGACATAACAACCTTCATGCAACCAAGATCAAATTCAAAGGTCTTACCTGCTTTCTGTCAGCATGGGTAAGCTGTGCATTGGACAGTCAAGTTTATTTGGACGGAGTTTATATACGAACGCTCCCACCACCTCCACCAGCAGTGTCCAGCAGCTCTGGGTTCAATGGTTTGGGGAAGTTTACTTCAGCCAGGGTCCTAACACATTTATAATTATTATAAGATGTATGAACTGTTTAAACGTCTAAACAGTGACCTAACTAGCTAAGAACGTGTACACTACATAACACCACATATCCGTTTTATTTTAAAACTGGGCAGTTATGAGTCAGAAAGATCACTATGACCTAATTAAATCCTATTTATCACAAAGTCAGTGGTGTTATGTACCTTAGAAGTCTGTAGCTAATTATTTAGCTATCTAGCTATCTATTAAGGTAGTGCAGCCAATTAGCAAGGTGGCTAACTCCCTAGGGTAATGTTATGGCTATTGGAATACTTTTTTAACTAAATAAACCTGCTTTGGTTTATTAACTGTTCAGAAATGTAATGTGATATCTACCACTCAGCTGAACGATTCGCTCGCAGACAGCTTGACTAGTCCTAATACCTTCCATTGTTCATTTCTCTCTCTAACTACATAACATTGTGGAAGAGCTAAGAGTCGATCCCAAGAGTCGATTCTCCGAATCAGCTACATAAGATTATAGTATAGCTGAGTCAATCACAAAAACAGTTGATTCTCTAATCCAGCTGCATAACATTACTGTAGAGCTGAGAGGCGATACCGAAACATTTCGATTCTCTGATTCAGCAGTATAACATTGTGGCAGAACTGAGAGTCGATACAGAAGTGTTCGATAAGGTTGTGGTTGTGGGAGTCGATACAAAAAGAATCAACTTTTCGATCCCATACAATGGGAAGTGTCGGCTCCAAAGCTTTGAGTTAAGTCCACAGAATAAATATAATTGAAGGAAGAAACCTGTATTGTAGAATCGACTATAAGACTTGACTTCGTGGTCTTTTTTTCTAACACCGGACTTTGAATTGGAGTCGACTCCTGAATAGAATCGAGCAGCTCAATATTTCTTCCTTCGTGACAACACAGTTGCGTATGACCTAACGTCACAGAAAAAACTTCGGGGAGGGTTCAGTTTATTGTTTATCTTTGTTTTTTTTCATAACAAACACCCTGAACATAAATGTAGACGGATTTTATTTAATTGTAATAAAATTCATAATTTTAACTATAGTCATAACTATATTATTTTGCGCAGGCGCTGTCAATATGTTCAAATGGGTCTTCCCATCGTGTCTGTTTGTCAGATGAATCGACTCAGCGCCGACTCAGAATCTACTCTGTTTAACCAAACGTCTTTCGTTCAAGTAGAAGTAGCGACATTATGATTTTAAGTTTATATGTAACACCGAGTAACTCAGATATGTTAATTAGAAGTTGATACGTTTTAGTCAACGTATTAGCGAAACGCCCCTGTACTGTGAAACCGTCTTGGCTTACAAAAAAGAGTCGGTTGCCAGTTGGCACTTATGTCCGACTCTTTCGAGCGATGCATCGTTGGAACTACTTTTGTCAAAAACCTTGGATGGCTGGAAAGCTATCCTCCTGCAACCATGCTCTACCTTTCAGTACTTTATTGCAGTTGTAAGGGTATCACCAAACGCAAAAGGTGTAGTGGCAGCTTTTAGTGAAGCTCAAGATGAGCTTGGGTGAGTATTAGCCTGAAGCAGTTTACTAACCCGACTAATGTGTGAGAGCTCTTAGTTTGTTGAGTTTTTGCAAGCTACACTTTAACCACGTCTGTTTTTAATTATTGCACTTTTGCCATTTTCTTTGAAGTATATATTCATCCACTTATATTTTACCCTCTTTTATTAATTTCAAACAGAGCCATGTCCGTTTTGTGGGAAGCTATTCAAAAGGCTTAAAGCTCATCTCCCTCACTGCAAAATGAGCCCTGGTTACAATTCCACCCAAACCAGTGATGCTCCTGGAAAAATACTCAGTACTTCCCTTAAACAATCTAAGAAAGCTAAGACAACTGATGCGAGAACTGACAAGAAGCTGAACCCATCATATTTTGCTACCTCAACACCAAAATTAAAATCCAGAAAAGTTGAAGAGTTGGATAAACATTTCCAAAACACCTTCATCAAGCTTCCAAGCCCCACAAAATCCCCATTAGGTGAGGGAATGAACTCTGAACCTGTGAAGCCCAAAACAAAATGGCTTGCTAAAAGAGAGCAAGAAACACTGAAACAAGCTAATTTTTTATCACAGATGAAACTCAAAATGAACTCCGATTCCCATGAAGATGAACATAACGATATGAATGCCAGAATGCCAACCAACGGGACACCTCATATAGAAAGAGAAAATGTAAATGTGCAAAAAGGCATTATGGGGGAAATTCTAACCTCTCAAGTAGCGACTAAGATTAACGTCATGGCTCCAGACCCACTGCAAGACGATCAGTGGACCAAAAGCATACAAGCTGTGCAAAGTATACCACAGTGCAAAGAAAATACAAGAATTTTGGAACAGATACGAAAGAATCCAAATAAAGATGTTTCTGCTCCAAGTGCCAAAGAGCAAGCAGCCCAGATTTACTTTCAGACCAAGACCTGTGTGTGGGACCACATTAAAGATGGACTATATAACAAACATATTTCAGTATTGGCAACACACAAAGGGTCCAAGTGTGGAAATAACTCAACGTCTGTCTGCAAGCCTCAATCAAAGAATAACAACAACACTGCGCCCAAGGCTTCTTCTGCTCAGTCGTTCCCAGTTATGCAACCCTCAGGCCAAAACATCAGCGTGCTGGCATACACACCTGACATGGCAACAGGTTACGGTGGAACACAATTCCTTTCATCTCATTCAGAAATCTCCTTGTGTGAGAATCAGTCTTCAAAGTTTGGACCATGCCAAGGTAGAGTATGCTATCTAGTAAAGGTTATGATATTACAACATGAAGATAAACACAGCACTGCCTCAAATATGAGAAGTATTGTTTGCTTAATACAGTATCGTTCAAACGTTTGGTTTCCCCCTGGTAAAATTATGTTTTGTTAATGTTCTAAATTAGATATGATTTAAATGTTGTTTAATGTTGAAAATATATACAGATTTTCATACAGGTGCTTGTTTCCTTTGCCGTAGGTCCTGTGGCAGAGCAAAAACTTGCCAATGTGAGACTGTGTGACCTGGCTGTTTGGATTGGTGCTCACACACCTAGATCACCCAGGGAGGGTGTGACTATGTTGAACAAAGGTCTGTTTCTGATTCATCTTAAATATCAAACGTACAAATCTTCAGTCGTGACAGTGCAGTAAAAACACTAACGTCTGCGCAGGCCTGGGCATTGAGTAATGAAGTAGTGCTTACCTGTAGTGTGAGCTTACCTGTGTTAATGAGTGCATTTACATACCGCTCATAATCAGACTTCTACAGTTGTCTGATTATTCAAGTGGTCATCTAAACAGCATACTGGATTAAGGCCTAGAACTCGAGTTAAGAAATCTGATAAAGAGAGCTGGATTTTTCCTCAGTAATCAGATTTCTCAGTGCATGTATAGGCTTATTTTCTCAGTCTGTGCATGCATGCAAACGTGGCTAGCAGAATTTAACATGGTTGCCATTTCCTTATTTTAAAAGACTGCTTCTTTTGGGCTTGTTTCCATAGACCTGGTGCTTGTTTCTCTCATAGGTAGGATCTTGCAGCCCTGGGATTAAATGCAGCATCAGCGAAACAGCTACCAAACACATTTGGGGAGACTCTGAAACACAGTATATGCTTGAGGAAAATAAGAAAATTATTTATTTACAAATTTGAAGTTTATGTCACGTCCTCCTTGAGATTATTGGCTGGTTGAAAATTAGAAATCTTATTTTTGCCTGAATCATGTAATCCCAGAGCTTCCCATTATCTGATTAGCCATGTGCATGTAAACTCATTGACAAAATGTGGTTTTCTGCAGTTAGCAGATTATTAAGTGCTATATATAATTTCACTGTTGAAATTTGAATGTACATATAGGGCCTATGTGCACCAGTTCTTGGAATTTAAAAGTTGTTAAGATTTAGGCTTGGCTAAAACATACTGTGTAGCACCTGTGGCTTAGTGGTAAGAACTGCTGGGAAAAGTCATTCCTGAGGGCCTGGGTTCAAATTTCAGGTAGGATGTCCCACGTTTAGGGTGGGTGATGTGTTTACGGAAACCTGTGATGGACTGGCACCCTGTCTAGGGTGTACCTCGGCCTGTGAAATCTTGGATATGCTCTAGACCCTCCAATGCGGCCCTGACCAACATAAGCAGGGGTAACATGGGATGCTTTAGATCATACTGTACAGCTTCTGTGGCTCAGAGTAAAGAGACAGCTGCTGGAATAAGCACTTACTGAGGACCAGGAATCGTACCCTATATTGGGATTATAACATAAAGGTCAGGTGGTGCGGATAGGGAACTCTGTGATATACTGGTGCCCTGTCCTGGGTGTACCACTGCCTAGGTCAGTGTTTCTCAATCCTGGTCCAGGCGCCCCACTGCTCTGCATGTTTTAGTGTTTTCCTGCTCCCAACACACCTGATCCAACGACTCAGCTCATTAACAAGCCCATTATTGAGTTAAAGTGGGTGTGTTTAAACAGGAGAAGCACTAAATTGTGCAGAGCGGTGGGGTGCCAGGACCAGGATTGGACCTCTAACCTCAAACTCCACCACCCCTGAACAGGATAAGGGAGGATAAAACAGTGCCTTGCTGTGTTTTAATTTTAGTATGTAGTGTGATCCACATCTGCTAACTACCTCAATTAATGCATCTGGCAGGTTGGCAGAGGTATTACAGAAAGTACATCGATGTGCAGAAAGGAGGAATTGGGGGGATGGCGATGCTCATTGCTGGCTACTGTGTCCTGAGTTACATATGGAGTTACCCCTATCTAAGTGAGTTAAAATGAGACAAATGTTTTTCCTCCTAACAGAAATTGTTTCAGAATGATTTCAAGAACACAGCCTATAACAAATGAACATAATATGTGATGTGTTTACAGAACAAGAACGCTGGAGGAAATACCATTAGAGTTTAAGGAACTTCAGAATTTGTGGACCATCGTGACCTCGGAGTAATGCTAAATGCACCTCTAACACATGAAGTTTTTATAGTAATTTATTTATAAAATGTTTTAGTTGTAATGAAATTCTGTTATACCTGCTGTGTGAATTACAGTAAGTGCTGATTGTACTGCAAATGAAGTATAAGAGATGTTATTTGTCTTTCATTTTGCGTTACTTCTATTTAACTTGCTTATTTAATTAGTAGTATTATTAAACTCCTGTATATTAAAACTAACTTTACAACTTTACTATGTGCAACACCTTATTGTTTTGATTGAATCTCTAAAGTTAAGTTCACATCTAAGTTATTGGTACTGCTGAAAACTGTAGGCTGTGGTAGCCTAGCGGTTAAGGTACTGGACTATGGACCAGAAGGTCCAGGGTTCAAATCCCACCTCTGCCAAGCTGCCACTGTTGGGTCCTTGAGCAAGGCCCTTAACCCACAATTGCTTGGATTGTAAGACTGTATCAATTGTAAGTCGCTCTGAATAAGGGCGTCTGCTAAATAATGTAAATGTAAAATGTACAAACTAGTCCCTTTCATATTTGAATTATTTATTTATATTTAAATGGCTGATAATCAGATCCATCTGTGATGTTGTGGGGCTGCTTTTGTTCCACAGACCCTGGGAAACTGTTATACGGCTTGGAGTTTTATGTATTGCAATATCATCTGAGGGCCATACTACATAAGATTCTGTGACATGACCAATCAGAACACGGAGGGGGTGTGGTTATAATAACTGAATGCCATCAAACATGCCCATTGCTAGTGCTGCACTGGCCTCTTTATTAAGCAGTTTTCTTATCCATTTGAGGGGTGGCTGAGCTGCTTGCTTTCACCACATTCCTTCCTGTGTTCTGAGTAGACCCCTCAGAAACAATCACGCTTAATACTACCCTCAGAATATATTTCAATAAATAAAACTCCAATGAGCAGCTGATAGGATATTTGGATGTTTTTGGGGTGCAGTGGTAGGAGAAATCCTTTTCCTTTTCATCCCTAGTTTGGTCTGCCCATACTTCCCTACAACATCATCTCTGTGCAACTCATCAGTGTCACCCACTTCTTACCTTTGGTCACAATAAATCCACATGACTACACTCAACATATCCATGCATTGTCTTTGCCAGCACTTACAATGGGGCCACTGTTGCAGCGGCAGGGAGATGATCCCTCATCCGACCATCTCTCCCTCAGACGCCACGCTGGGGGCACCTATTAAGAAACTCAAACATGGCTCCCAGCAGTGGTGGACTAGCAAGTATCACCATCAAGCACATTTTAAATAAACATCTGTTTGCTTTTGTCGTGGTTCGATTGTCGATTGTCCTGCAGGCCAATTATTCAGAGCATAAACCACAAAAAGGCAGCATGCTGGTTCAGTGATTAGAGCTGACGCCTCACAGATCCCCGTCCCTGTGAGATCCCCTAGGCTCTATCTGTGTGGGTACCTGGGTATCCCAAGTTTTTGGAATGCCCAGCCTAGTCTTCTGAACTAAACCTCATTAAAATCCTGTAGGTTAAGCTGAAGAGGAAAGTTCTCAACATGGTATTTTGATAGTGTGGAGGATTAGGAGAGCTTCTGTAGTGAGTCAGGTATTATAGAAGACTTGTCACAGTTGTACTGGCCAAGGAAAGTTACACAAATTTATTAAATACATGGGTAAAAAGATCAATTTCACAATTTTACCCTTAACTGAAAGGTAGTGAGATAGCCTGTCCCAGTGTTCCATAGCAAGCGTGTCAGTCCATCACAGGACCCAGTAGGGATTGCCGTTGCAGTGTCAGAGATGATCCCCTGCCGGTCTCCCAATCCCCAGACACAGAACTTTGACTCCATGACTTTAGTTTCGTTCTTAGACTTATCATCTCAAGGAGGTTGGGTCCCTTTTTGAGTCTTGGTCCTCCCAAGGTTTCTTCCTATAACACTCAGGGAGTTTTTCCTTGCCACTGTCGCCCTAGGCTTGCTCAATTTGGGATTGGACGTAGTTATTAGGAGATCATCTAAACTTGTAAAGTTGCTTTGAGACAATGCTCCATTGTAAAAAGCGCTATATAAATAGATCTGACTTGACTTGACACATTCGGAAGGCACCACTTGGACTCGAACCTGGGTTAGGCTGTGCCACCTGAGTGGTGATTTACTCTATCTGCATTTTGAAATGTGGACTTATACATGTCAAAATAGAAGTACTTAGACAGTGTCTTGGGATCAGAGTTAGAATTACTCACTTTCCATGCATGCTTCATCCAATCCACTCTGTTACTGGGCACATACACTCTCAGGCACACCAGCAAACTTTAGAGACACCAATTAATCTAACATCTGTGGAATGTGGTAGGAAACCGGAGTATCCAGAGGTAACCCACACAGACATAGGAAGGACATGCAAGCATTAGAACCTAGGTCTCTAGAGCTGTGAGGTGACCACTGTGCCACCCGGACTGAATTTTGTAATTTCAGTAAATAAATGTAATGTAAGTTTCTGTATTTAAAGTGAATTTAATATTGATTGATCTTTGCTGTTGTAGTGAACAGAAAAAAATGACAAGCTAACAATATTTTGATTTGACATACACAAGGTATAACCAACATAAAAATAAAATCCTTTTTGTTGCATTTTACATTGTTTTCTTTACAAAAAGTATAAATATTTTCTGTAGTACTTTTTCTTTTAATATAAAACAAATGTTACAAATAAAAGTTTGAATCCTCTAGGAAATGAAATGTTCAATTTTAAACGTGAGGGTGTTGGGACTAAGTGAAGGCCACACTCAGCAAAACAAAAAGTATATTCAAATTCCGTTTTCACACTTCCTCCTAAGGCAAAGAGGCCCTTCGAACAAAAAGGTCTTCAGCATGAACCTCCTCCCCACACAACAGCTCATTTCACAGAGTGATCACCTTTTCTTTTCAGCATTTTTGGTTGAACTGCTGGGAAATAAATGTAAGTAGTGTCGCCGATTAAGGGAATTTGATTTTAGGCACAAGCGACCACCAATATGCAGACCTGAAAACATACAGTTAGCTGCACTGCTCTCCACTTCTGTTGGAGTAAACAAGTTTGTTGCTCTTAAAAGCAGTGTTAGTCTCGATCTTCTGATAAATGAACAGCAGAGGGTTCATTAAAATTACAGAAAAGGTCACTGGCTAAAAGTCTTAGATGAGGATCTAAACACAACATATGATTCTTTGATTAACCAGTTCTAGACAAGATAATTTAAGCTATTTTGTTTATTTCTACAGGTACTACAAATCTAAAATGGTTTGGCTTGCAACAGAACCTAAGCATGAATTAGCTTTATAAATCTGTGAGAGTTGCGTTGTTCTCAGGATAAAAACAATCTTCCATAAAAACGTCTGTGGTCACAAGGATGATCAGTTTTTGATAATATGGCAAGCAGACCAGTCTTCCGTATCTTACATGAGGAACCGACATTAGTATTATTCTACTTCCAAATCATGACTGGACTGTTTTCATGAAGACAGGCTGTTGGATATATGATCTTCTCACCGACACTTTAAATGCTGATATGTGCAAATGTCAATTGCAACTACAAAAATCCGAAACTACAGCGAGAGCAGAGCCTGGCCAGCAGGGATCACCATCCACATGGAGTAATGAAAATGTTTTAGACTGTCAAAGACTCCGTAGGCTCATGGACATGCAACAAAAGGTACACGACAGCATTTGCGCTAGGAAACGCGCCAGGAGCAGCACAAACAAAAAAATCATTTCAAATAATGAATGACCCTAAATGAAATTTAACATATACCCTCAATCTGAGGACATAGTTTCCATTGCAGAAAAAAAAAACACTCAAGATGAGCTAGTCTCTGTGGACAGGAGGTCACATACCTGTAAGGTACAAAACTAAAAGATAACAATGCTCTTACATAGTATTTCAGTTCCCCGCCTAGACTGCATAGCTTCGTATTTCTACCTGATTCAGTCAGTAAATTCCAAAGCTCTTCAAGAAGTCAATCAAGACCCGACAGCAAAGCGGAAACACAAATGTGCAGTACAGGGAGGTTGTAGGACTACTACTGAAGGGAACTAAACAGATCTGTATTTCCTTGCCTCCTTTGGTCACCCACTGCGGTCTATCATATATGAAGGAGAACTGTAAACCATAAACACAAATACAGATCCTAATGTCAACGTGATAGCACAAAGAACTTCCAGAGTAGTTACTCCAATGACCTGAAACTCCAAGAGGTGTGTTCCTATTGACATGAATAACCATATTGTTTCACTTATTAAACCGTACCGATGTATGTGGGTGTGAGGCGCTCTCATCTCAAAGAGGCACAGTAGAGCATGACCATCACCATTCTCATTTTTCGTTGCTCAGCATCCACACAATCGCACCTACACACATCACATATACCTGTCATATGGGTGCACTTTCTAGGTATACATTTACTGACGGTGGAACATCTGTTACCATGCAGTTTGTCACCCCACTACCCCTTGCATCAATGAAAAGGGATACCACTGTCCAGATCTCGCCATATTAAAAGGTTAACACAACCTTTTTCAGCTTAAATATAACATTTCTGCTCATTTTAATAAAGCATGACTGTTTTTCAGCTCTGCACTGAAGTGTTCGAATAGGAGTAGTTTTGCACTGGCCCACTGTGCAGCACTGCCTCCACAAACTTGGTTTGCATGCGATAGTCATCAGAAGAACCCATACGTGAAATATATTCCCAATTGTCGACATGTGAAGTACACAACACTTCGATAAGCCAGATGCATTTCTGGACTGTGAAATGAAAAAGACTGAACTCTTGAAATAGACTGGATTACCATCTCTCAAGTTATTTTTTAGGGAAAAAAAAACCTTGCCAGCTCTTAAACATGGGGTGGTTCTAGTATGCTTTGGGATTGTGATAACCAGTGGCTCAAGAAATAATGTACAGATATAAGGAGACTGTATTCTACCACAGACTACATCTGCGAAGACCAACATCAAGCAGATAGTAGCGAAACTAAAGATAAAAAGAAGTTGAATATACAAAAAGACAATCCAAGTCGTACCTTGATCAACCGTGAACTACTACAGGAATTCTCCACACTGCCAGAATTGAATATGAATACAATTTGGGGTAAATTCTAACCATGCTGTGTATTCACCATTCAGTCATTTCCATACCCGCTTGCTCCAACCAAGGGTTACAAGAATGGTCCTAACCAGCAGCACACACACTCGCATTGGAAAATGTGGCCTAACACATCTTTAGAACGTGAGAGGAAACCAAAGTACCCGCATTAAACCCACACCGACGAGGGAGGACCATGCAAACCCCACACAGATGAAGCCCACCAGTCTCTGAAGCTATATCATGGGAGGCACCCACTTAGTGGATAGCACTGTTGCCTCACAGCAAGGGTTCGATCCCAGGTGGAGCGACCTGGGTCCCTTCTGTGTGGAGTTTGCATGTTCTCCTTATGTCTGTGTGGATTTACTTCGTGCTCCGGTTTCCTCCCACAGTCCAAAGCCATGTAACTTCGGTGAATTGGAAATACTAAATTGCCCAAAACCATGTTTGATACTGAACTCGTACCGATGAAACGTATGTCTTGATGTCATCTTGTTCCTGTCATGAATATAGCCAAGTTTGCTGCTGTGACGTTCAATAAACCCAGTGTTTCTCAATCCTGGTCCTGGCGCCCCACCGCCCTGCACAAGTTAGTGCTTCTCCTGTTTAAACACACCCACTTTAACTCAATAAAGGGCTTGTTAATGAGCCGAGTCGTTGGATCAGGTGTGTTGGGAGCAGGAAAACATTAAAACATGCAGAGCAGTGTGGCGCCAGGACCAGGATTGAGAAACACTGAACAAACCAAATAAGCTATTTCAGAATAGAAGCATTCTGCCAGGAACCGTGAAAAAGTTCAAATCCACAATAACTTGGCTGTTCTGGAGATCTGGAGGCTGCAATTTCTGCCAAAGGGGGCGTTACTAAATATTGACCGACAGGATTCCCAAACCAACTATGCAGGATTCCGCATGCCAAATTTTATACTTCCATTCAGGAATGTGTTAAAGACGGCAAACAAACAATGACGTAGGGGGTGGGCGATATGGTCAAAATTAATATCGCGGTAATTAAAGACATTGTCATGCCGCACGATATTTATCACGATATGTGATCGCAGACAAAATGCATCAGATTCTTAGAAACTACTATTCAAATATTATCCCATACTTAGTAAAGTGATTTTTATTCAAAATGTGCTACACTTTATCCAGTTAAACAGGGCTAATTACACTTTTTATAATGAAACATGCAGTTGCAGTGTTCTTTAAGCACTGACGATATCCGTGCTCAGAAAAGCGTATGGTTTATCATGATGATCAAATTTATCACGATACGATAATATATTGTTCTATTGCCCACCCCTACAATGGTGCATTAAAATATGCATAAATGTCATATTTTCAATGCTCCCTGCATTGGATTAAGTGGGTATGAAAAACGAATGATGCATTCTCTCAGTATAGCAGTGACACTAAGACAGTATGGTACGAGTGCATTATATGCAGCTGCACTGCTCAAACTGATCACTGACCAACAGAAAATCGAACCAAAACTCTAATTGTAGACATACAAGGTAAGCGTGTCTATTAAACTGACCAGTCAATGAAGTGAACATAACGAATAAAACCAGCACAGGTGCTGGGACTGTGGTGACATGGTGGTTAAAGTACTGGACAATGGACCAGAAGGTCCAGGGTTCAAATCCCACATCAAGCTTCCACAGTTGGGCCACTGAGCAAGGATTATATCAATTCTTAAGTCGCCCTGGATAAGGCCGTCTGCTAAATGACATAAACGTTAATGCAAACTTAATGTACTGACGCATACATGCCAGTACTGCTGTGCTTAGAATGGTCCACGGTCCATCTATGGCTGGGGTAGAAAGCGTCGGCATATTGTGCATAGCACTAGACGATCTTCAGTCAGCAATTACGTACCTACAAAGTGCACCTGTGTGATCGGTGTTCATTTTATAATGCCCGATATGAGTAAGTACAGGTTGTTATACCAATTGAATACCTATTAAACTTGTGGTAAAGGGAACTGTGCATACATGTTCGTTTCGCATGTGCATCCTCATACAATAAGGGATTAGTCGTTGTGACTGTATAAAACAATTCATTAAACATAAATGAAACAACAAGGAACATGATGTTAACAGTCTAATATGCTGTTAACTGCAGCTTCAAGAACGGAGTCTGTGTCATTTAGTTGAACTTGACCATGACCTAAGGACTGGAGCTGGCCAGAGCTCTGTTGGGAATGGCTGGGAGATGTGGGGTACTGAGCAGGACGAAAGTGTTGGTGGTGCTGACTGGGTTTGCTGCTACCGGTGATGATGCTTGAACACTTATTCTTCAGGTCAAAGCTGATCTTGATTGAGGTTTCTCCATGCCCCCCACCCCCTGGATTCTCCAAAGCTGAATCGCTTTCTGTCCTACAATCAGGCTTTACGTGGCCTTCTGTCCTGTCTTCACCATCGTCAGTGTTTGTCATGTCTTGGCCAGGAGACGTCTCCATGAAACTGGGCCTCCTTTCACGGCCAACTGAACCTGCGTCTCTTAGGGCTGAGCTCTTCTTCTTAGGCCCACAGCAGAAATCTTCTAGAAATCCATCTGTAACAGAGTAAACATTATAAGACATATGTATTTAAAGCTAAAAATCAGTCAACAGCATAAACGCACGGGTTAAAATCAATACTAGGGTTTTCTTTTGTTTTTACCTGGGTCTACAAGTACCGTGCGTTTATCTTGAGTCAGGTTGTTCCGCTCTTCTTGGTTGAATGTCCTGTCAATCATCACTGTTTCAGATGACGGGCTGCACCGCTGTTAGAGGGTGAAATAAGGCACGTTTAAAAGTAGTGCAGCCTCACGCGTCACCTGCATGAGGATTTGTTCTTTTTAACTGAAACGTGCTTGGAGTACCTACCTCAGCCTCTACCATTAGCAAACGCCTATATTTGTTCACCATGGACTGTGTTTTCTGCAACACTTGAGTGGCAACAGTCTCAAATTCTTCATCCACTGCAAAGACAGACAAACGTTCGCTTGTATTATACACTGTCTACACTCACCGATCACTTTATAAAGGCACACCTCCTTGTTTCTGCACTCATTGTCCATCTGTTTCTCTACATACTTCGTTAGTCTCCTTTACTATGTATGTGTGTGTGTATATATGTATATACATATATATACATATATACACACACACATACACATATATACATATATAATTACTTAAAAATTTATTGTTTGATTTTTAGTTAAATATTTAGCTGTTATGAACAAAGAAAATGAGTCAAAATGAAAGAAAGGGGAAAATCTATGAAATGAACCCAAGAGAAAAGGGGAAAAGAGCTATAATTTATTATCTTTGGCAATAAAGGTAGGCTGAGTACAGGATGCTGGTGGCTGGAAATTTTTGGTAGGTGGACTATATTCAGTCCAGCAGTGGTACTGAAGTGTTTAAAAACTCCAGGAACACTGCTGTGTCTGACCCACTCACACCAGCACATCACACACTTACACACCACCACCACATCAGTATCACTGCAGCGCTGAGAATGATCCACCACCCAAACAGTACCCCATCTGTGGTGGTCCTGACCATTAGAGAACATAGTAAAGTATAAAAGACCAAAAGGATAAAGATAATTATAGAACTACAAAGTGCTTACATTTACATTTACAGCATTTAGCAGATGCCCTTATCCAGAGCGACTTACAATTGGTACAGTCTTACAATCCAAGCAATTGTGGGTTAAGGGTCTTGGACCAAACAGTGGCAGCTTGGCAGTGGTGGGATTTGAACCCTGGACCTTCTCGTCCATAGTCCAGTACCTTAACCGCTAGGCTACCACAGTGCTTCTACATGGTAAGTGAAACTGATCAAATGGACAATGAGAGTAGAAACAAGGAGTCGTACCTAATAAAGTGATCGGTGAGCGTATATATTAACTTTGTATTTCATGTGAAGTGAATCGTACCTTTAGCAAAATCCTCTTCACATGGCGGTGCTCCCTGAAACACATGATAGGGCAGCAATCTGTCAATGACATCGTTTAGTGAAGTGAATGGTGTACGATCTGGAGACATGGTCTTGCTATGATCCCGCCTTAGCTGCTCAAGAACCCTGTAAGTACAGTGAAACACACTTAATATTCAGAGTCCATTCATGTAACCTATATGCTAGCTCTTAATACATTATAGGTGGTATATTGTTATAGCCGTTGGATCACTCACATGCCTCCTCTACTGAGCTGCTGATTCGCAGGTCTCTTCAAAGATTCGTGGTTGGCAGTCGTTTTCACACCTATGAATTCAGTTTTTAACATAAGCTGCTATAACAATATAAACAACAAACAGAAAAACGTCTTCTAAAGATGATGTCATACCAAGAAGATTAACCAACTGTGCCTGTCCTTTGTGTCTTGGTAATGTGGCGTCCTTCTAAATTGGAAAGATTGAGAAGAGGCACTTGTTTAGACTTACTGATAATACATTTAATATAGCAGTTCAAATACAGACATGTCGCCTACCTGGTTGACAAGTACCTGCTGCTGTAACTCTTGAACTGCATTGTGTGATGAACCTGTGGTGTTTTGTGCCACTGGAACTAGAAGCCGCTGTCCTGGACTGACAGATATCTGCAGATGAGTTGGGAGAGCCTGGGCTGTGGAGTTCACTACGTTGAGAGGGTTTGGTGTCTGTAAGGTCTGTACAGCAGTTGGAGTAGGTGTTGCGTTGGCAGTCCAGACTTTTGTTGCGACACCAGGCCTCTGGGCAACCTGCATTATCCCTGTGGGAGAGGCTTGTCCTACCTGACCTGCATTAACCAAACCTTGATTTACTATCAGTTGGCTACCGGGTGCAAAATTCTGCCCAGCAAGAATCTGCACAGCTGTACTCTGATTAGTTAAAAGGGAGTAGGTAGTAGTGCTAGCTAAGGATGGGTCACCTACTTGAGAGTTGCTTTGAAGTACATGGCCATTCACAGCCTGCAAACCATGAACACTGCCACCAGTGGGTATCAAAAACTGACCCTGCGGAAGACTATGCTGGGCTTGTTGCTGCGCTTGCTGTCCTAAGGGAGAATGTACTACAATGCTGGTGGCTTGACTCACTACTTTTACCTGCTGAGTAGTCTGTGGAGAGCCATTGGCTGTGTAGGTGCTGTTGGCTGGGTTTGCAATAGTGGTGCTGTTGGGCTGGATACCCAGGTTGCTAATATTGTACACAGTTTGTCCACTTGTCTGAAGGGCCTTGGGCTGAATGGGTCGTATTAAAGTCTGTGGTACAGGGCCCCTCTGAATTATTATATTCTGCAACTGAACTGCCCCTTTATTAAAGGGTACTGACATCTGTCCGGGTGTAGACGTGAAAGCTGCACCCTGCCCAGTACTGACTGTCACTGCACTTCCCCCAGGCCTGAAGATGATCTGAGGCTGCTCCAGGCTGTTGATGGTCATCATGGAATGTGTACTTCCATTCAGGGAGCCCACCAACTGTATTTGTCCTGCTGGTCCATTTGGCAATGGCAGCTGGGGAACTTGCTGAATAAAAGCCTGAGGTTGTGCACCAGCTAGGGGCATTGGAGCCACCACTCCAGTTCCCGAAATACCCCCAAGTCCACCAGAGACCAGCTGCTGGGGGAAGGAGGTAATGGCAGGCACTAGAGTCGGCTGAGAGTCCAACAAGGCCTCTTGGGCGAGTGTCTTCTCTGTTATATCGGCCTCTAGCAAAGACTTCTGGAGTATGTCAAAAGGTTGGTCCTCACCACCAAGATCAACCCCACCAGGGGAGACACCCCCCTCAAGCTCATCCTCAATGAACTGAAGGCTGCTGGAGAGCTGCAGTCCAGCTGATCCAACCTCACCAAAGTCTCCCAGATGATTATGGTCATCTTTAAGACCTTCATCGGAACCCCCCTAACCATGAGAAAACAAAACAATGACATTTCACTGCCATTATACTACATTTCTATATATTGTACTCAAGTTCAATCTATGCATAATTTTACAAAATCTCACCATTGCGCTTGTAAAAAATGAGTTTGCAGAGTCATAAGTTGCATTTGTCAGGTCATCGTCATCTATCTGCACAAAGATCATGAAATACATGCTATATTAGCTGGTGAATAGAGCAAGACAGTGTGATGCTGTAATCTTCCAGATCTACATCCAGACATAGCAGCAATTAACTAATAACACACACCAGCAATGACAGTAAACTTACTGATTTGCTACTGGAGCCATGAAGATAGTCATTCAAAGCTTGTACATCTCTGTTCAGAAAAAAAAAGGTTTTATGTCTGTATGAGAACAATATAATCAGTGGCTGCGTTATATATGTTAATGGCAAGAAAGATTTAAACACATCATGCATCTTGCGCATCATAAAAAAACATCAAACTATTTTGTAATGCAATTAATTTATTCATAAGAAAAAATTCATTCAAACTGATTAGAAACAGCATATAAAAGCTTATATAATTTATGATAACCAATGTTTTTTATTTAAACATTTGGTTCAGAAAATCTAATCTTTAGTAAAGACATTTTTATGTTGTTAAATTATGTCATCATGTTAATGTCATTTTTCTAGATTATATAAAATAGAGTAATACTTAAATCTTCAAAAATCCAGCTCACCCAATAAAATCCAGAAGACGACAATCGTCTTCATCATCCATGACACCTACAATTACGAAAGACACTTAAAGATCCTCTTGTGGTTTAACATTGTGGAAGATATTCCTCATCCAAACTCTGCCTTAATATACTAACATATTAATTACATTGTCATAATTCACCTTATGACACTTCATCTGTAGAAATGCATTTCATTTACAGCCAAGTACACATTAAAAGTTACTACTAGAATGATATGGAAAGTGGGTGGAGATGAATTGAGTAGGTTTTATTTATTTCTTTAAATTTTCTTTTAAACATTTATACAAAGTAGGAAAACAAAGTAAAACACAGCCTTGCACAAAAGTCACAAAAAATATTTCACCTGTTTGTTACCCCTGTATTGAATCCTAATTATTTATTGTTTATTAGTTTTATTTAACGTCACATCAGCATCAATGGCATCAGCGTAACGACAGACACAAGGTGATATCAACACACTAGTCATGGGCCAATTTAGAGTGACCAGTCAACCTAATGAATGTCTTTGGAATATGGAAGGAAACCAGAGTACCTGGAGTAAACCCACATGGACACGGGGAGGACATGCAAACTCCAAAATGGTGGAGTCCGGGGTCGAGATCAATTTGTGAGCTGTGAGGCAACTGTGATGATTACACATGCCTCCATATTATTGAATCCTAATCACAATTTTGCCAGTTTTGTTGGATTTCATATAAATTCACTGACAAACTACAGTTGCACAAACTGGCTTGGTTTGGAAACTTCTGACCAAATGGAATTGTACTGATTTATTTCTTATATTAATATAATGTGGGCTTAGATGGGCTATGATGTTTTTATTATACGTAATTCATATTTCACAATTATATATTCTATGAATGTGGTTCTTACTGAAGTATGGGGATAACTTTTATTTTGTATTTTATGTTAGAATCCAAACTAAATACTATTGCAGTTTATTTCTTCATCAGTCTCCTATCATTTTGCCATTAATGAACATTTTTCCTGATGGGCATGAGTTTCTCATCTTTCTCTGTTGCATAATTGTATAAGTATTTCCCATGCAAATGCCTGATAGGTAATATAAAAGTCTGACAAACGGTTTGACACATAATCAGAACACCTAAAACTGACCTGAATTAAAACAAAAAATTGTATTTACTTATAAGCAAGTTGTGTGATTACTGTGTAAGAAAGCTTGTGGAATAACGCGTTACTAAAACACATTAACACACACACACACTATATGTGAAACAGGATGTATAGCGATGAAGGTTTTAAAGCACAAAACAAAAGTTGTACAAAGACTTAATGACCATAATATCAGTTTTTTAATGCAGCTACAAATCTAAAGCTTTCATGACTAAATGAAACTACGTTAATTTCTCAACAGCACAAATGCGACGTGAGGTACAATGCATCCGTGTCTGTGTCAGTGGTGAAGGGTAAAATGGCGGCTGCTGTGTGAAACTGCGCCACTTTGCTACAACAGACAAAATATATGGCCAAAAAAAGCTCAACCACATCTCGCATATGTAGAACACTGAGTTAAAAATATATGTATTGCCATATAATCGTCTGGCTAAAATACTTTAACAGAAATTACTACGAGTGCAGTAGATACGTGTGGGGGATGGGAGAGACCGATCTGGCCAGAGTATGAGCTTTCTTTCAGGAAGCAGCCGTTAGGAGTTTGGTTTACAGAACACATTTGAAAAACCTGTTCACATATGATTATGAAATATTTCAATGAAATACAGAACCAATGACTGAAATTGTCCGAGGTTTAAACTGTGAGCACGTGCACTGACCATGCGGATGCCTGTACTTGCTTATTTTAGTGCATCTCACTGGACACGGCTGATCAAAATCCATATAGAAAAAGACTTTTAAAATATGCTTTAATTATTCTACACTGCCACACTGTGTTCGTTTTTAAACAGTTGTCGGTTTTGTAGTTACACATAGTGGGCTGAATAATACTTTGTGCAAACACAGACAGGTTTTAAGGTCGTACTTGAAGTGTACATTGCATAATGTTCAGGTTTAAACCTGATATGGAAGGCCATGGATAGGTCAGGAATCATATACTGTACATGCAACGGTTAGGATTGATTATTACTTTTCAAGCTAAAAAGGCAAAACCATATCATGTACATCATGATATGCCTTTGTCTGTTGTCCAGATGCATGAAGCGTTGGTCGGGTTCGTCTAACAGTAACAACCTAACTTGCCACCAACGTGACTTTTGAGGATGTTCAGCATAAATACATAAATGGGCTTTACTTTGTCCATAGACAAGAGGTTTGTTTTGTGTGCTTATTTTATCCAACCACGGTAAAATGTCCGGGAGGTCGACTTAAAAGGCGACACTGACCAAGCAAAGGCACGAATGCAAGCAGACAGCAACAAGCGACATATTTTCGGCGCTGTACGTAAGAAACGTTTTTTCCCTTCCTCTATGTGAAAAAAAAACAACTAGTAAAGCTTATCGAGCTGTGTTTCGATGGTTGAAGTCAGGGGGGCGGAAAGGAGACGCAGCAAAAAGCATCAACCCTCAATATACATCCTAATTTAAAGGCGTGAGGAGAGGGGGACTGTTCACTCTCTATCTACACCTCAAACTGAAAGCTGTCCAGCTTTTTTCTTGTAGCTTAGCCACTGGATTATTTGCAGAATGGACTCAAACGCGTACGCATCCGAAAGCTGAGTGAAAACGGCCGTGTGTCCATAAATCGAGAGAACTGCGGAACAGACGACGGTGGACAGAGCTGGACGTGATCGCAGATTTCTACGCGTTTTATTACAGTCCAGGTGGCCAGATCGAGGACAATCGCGGTGACCATGAACCGTTTCCAAACAGGTTTGATCTGGTCAGGACGGTTACGTGACGTTACGGATGTTTTACAGAAACACGAAATACGTTCCTAGTTTAGGAAAAACAAATTGGAGGAGTATTTAGCATATAGGTAAGTAAATGGCCTCCTCTGGAGTGAACGGCAGCGCGCTAGAACTATGTCTCCTCACCTATGGAGAAACGAGCCGAATTCGTCGCCAAAACATACCGAAGTAAAACCGTGTCAAAGCATAAATATTTATTCCCATTTGCATAACGCAAAGACGAGTCGAAAAAGAGGCAAAGCCTTACTCCTGTCTCACTCCTCTTGAAACCCAATATCTCCATTTGGCAACTTTTAATTTGCTCCCCCTCCTCCTCTCCTCCTCCTCCTTCTTCTTCTCCCTCTCCCACTCATATATTTTTGCCCTCACTGTCCTCGCTGTGTCTCAGATAGATTTTTCTCTACGCGTTCACTCTTCCCTCCCAGAAGGAAGGGCAGGAAGGAGGCCGTGTGTGTTTTTCCTTGAAATTTTTATCACAAAATTATAATACACTCAAAGGGAAACTCACCGTCATGAAAAAGCAGTGCCGTGTCAACGGGGTTTCCTCGCCATCTCTGCACGGGCCGCGCAGGCAATGGCACTCCAGCAGAAGGCAGCACGTGCAGCTGCAGCCCTGAGGGAAACACCGACACCAACTGTACAGCATAAACACCGCACTCACCCCCAAACACCCTACACACCCAATAATAACACATTAAATACAATAAAACCCGTATTTACTCCCAAAACAATATCGTATGATTACTATTTTTTACCAATTGCCATAATTACTGAATTAAAGGTCTCTATGAGACAGAGGGCGGGTCCTCAATTGTGGCCACACCCACAACGATCCACATTTGTAATTTTTATATCTAATCCCCATATTAGATAGAGCCAAGTAATAGAGTACCTGCAAAAGTCTTAGGCCACCATTAGATTAGATGTACCATTGTTTTAGCAATGGTATAATGACCTTATATAATTATTTCTCTTTCTTAGAATACAACCAGAAAATACAGGAAATGTGTGTGCAGTATTAAAAAAAAACATAGAAAGAGCATGTATAGGCTACAGTAGCAAGTACAGGTAGTCCCGATTTACGATGGGGATACGAGGGAAACCGAGGAGTTTAATATATATCATAGCGTAGCCTACATTAAAAACTCCCATTAAACTTGATCAATGGCAGCATCTAGTAGCTTCATCGAGTCCCAACAGTGGCAGCTTGGCAGAAGTGGGATTTGAACCCTCACCTTCAGGTTCATACCTTACCCGCTAGGCTACCACAGTCCCAGTTGACCCTTATACAGTCTGAAGAAGCTTGACCAGGAATGGTCTTCTTGCCAGTATAGCAGCCAAGCAACCAGTTTTTCAGAACGGCTAAAACTCACAAAGATTGGACAGAAGATCAGTGGGAAGAATATTAAGGAGTGACAAATCCAAGTTTGAAATTTTTGGGTCCAGTTGTGGTCTAAGACCTTTGAAGACCTTTTGCACAGTTTTATATATATATATATATAGAGAGAGAGAGAGAGAGAGAGAGAGAGAGAGAGAGAGAGAGAGAGAGAGAGAGAGAGAGAGAGAGAGAGAGAGAAGGAAGCAAAATCTTCTTTGTCCAGTATTACTCCCTGATCACTTTATTAGGTACACCTCACCTCACCTTCTGCACTGATTGTTCATTTTAGCAGTTCCACTTACCAATATATATATGTACTTTGTAGTTCTACAATTACAGACTGTACTCTGTCTGTTTCTCCATATACTTTGTTAGTCCCATTTACTCTGTTCTGCAATGGCCAGGACCCACACAGGACTACACCACAGATTAGGTACTATTAGGGTGGTGGATCATTCTCAGCACTGCAGTGACACTGATGTGGTGGTGGTGTGTTAGTGTGTGTTGTTCTGGTATGAGTGGATCAGACACAGCAGTGCTGCTGGGGCTATTAAACACTGTTTAAAAACTCCAGCAGCGCATGTGTCACCCATTGTCGCTGCTGGACTGAAAATAGTTCATCAACGAAAAAATATCCAGCCATCAGTAAACTGTAAGCAGCATCCTGTGACCACTGATGAATGATTAGAGAAGACTACAACAAAGTTTGTAGCAACAGATATCTCTGACTTTACATCTACAAGGTGGACCAATGTGGTAGATGTAATCTAATACAGAGCACAGGGAGTGAACACCGTGTTTAAAAATTCTAACACCACTGCTGTGTCTGATTTAATCGTTCATGCGATACACACACCAACACTACATCAGTGTCACTGCAGTGCTGAGAATGATCCAACACCCAAATAATACCTAATCAAAGGTAGTCCTTTGGGGTCCTGACCATTAGAGAACAGAGTAAAGGGGACGAACAAAGTATGTAGAGAAACAGATGGACCACAATCTGTAATTGTAGAACTACAAAGCGCATCTATATGGTAAGCAGAATAAACTTGGCAATGAGTGTAGAAATAAAGTGATGTGTCTAATACAGTGACCGGTAAGTTTGTTTGAGTAGTTATGAATTTGCGTCTTTATGAGTTGTGCGATTGATTCTCCCAATCAAATCGTAATTCAGGCGAACGGTGAATTTTCTATCCAATAATAGAAGAGTTTATTGAAGTTGGTCTCACGTGAACTGTTTACTTCCGGCATGAGACAGCGTAGTAGGGCTGTGTCCCAAACAGCTTACTAGTTATTATGTAGAGCACTAGCTGGGAAAGTATTGAACATTGACAGTCGCAGTTTACAAAGTCCAGAAAGCAATAATAAAAACTCACATTGTAGTGTGTAGGATTACTATTTAATACATTATAGTTTAAGCGGTGTAGATGACTCATAGTACACTTCGTAGTTTGTAGGGAGTAGGGAGTAGGGAGTAGAGGCCATTATGGAAACGGACTCGGGTTAGGTCTGATATGATCTCTGTCTGTGCAACATGGAGACGTTTTCACTGGACGTGGGAATAAGCGATAGTGTGAAAATCCCTGAAAGTGTTCTGCGTCGGGATCAGGCGAGATTGGAAGAGTTACAGCGCCGCAAAAATGCTAAAGAAAGCCAGACTGTGTCGGAGGAAAAGAGCGACTACTTTAACGCTACTTTTAACTCGGAGAAGGCTGCCATTGAGGCTCTGGTGTCGAGCTGCGGACAGACCGACAAAGCCATGCAGCTCTTAGAGCAGGCGACGCTCAAAACACAGCAGCTCCAGAAGTTCCTGAACGACAGCATGGTGTTTCTCACTCAGTATGAACTGAGACAAGCGCAAACAGCTTTACAGAAGCTGCAAGACTCCATAGCTGAGAGAAGGACCGAGGTGATGCCCAAGAAGAAGTTCGCTTTCCGGTCTCGTACCACGGGCTCCACCCAGCCATCATCAGCAAATCTTTCCACCAAAGATGGTCAAACGAAGTCCGATCTCGGCCCTTCAGTAGTGGATTTTGCAGTCTCACAGCAATGTGGCTTCTCAAATCTCCAAGATGACACTCTGACCAAACGACCAGTAGAGATCAAGCAGCGGGATGTCCTGCTATCTCACCTGACAAACTGCAAAGTCAGACTTTTTGGCTCCCCGAGCACCCTACATATCAAGAATGTACGAAATTGTCAGATCCTGTGTGGGCCGGTGTCTAGTTCTGTTTTTGTGGACGAGTGTGTGGACTCCACGTTGGTCCTGGCCTGTCAGCAGCTGCGCACCCACAACACCACAGACACCCAGATATACCTGCATGTTACCAGTCGAGCCATAATAGAGGACTGCAGCGGAGTCAGCTTCGCACCCTTTAACTATACCTATGCTGGATTGGATGATGATTTCAAAATCTCTGGATTGGACCCCAACAGAAACAACTGGTCTCAGGTGGATGATTTCAACTGGCTTGTTGCAGGAACACCCTCACCCAACTGGACTGTAATTCCAGAGGCTGAGAGGACGCCTTGTTGGGATGACTAGGAACCAGATTCCTGAACTTTTTAGATTATTTGCTTAATAATTGCTTTTGATTACCATGCCATTCATATAGACCCCTTTGAAATAAATTATAGATCACCATGCAGTGTTTCCTTCTTTATTATCTCCAATTCTGAGCATCATTGATAATTGAAAACAGTTGTCTTGTTCATATTGATGCTGCTATAATAGTAACCCTATATATAAGAATAAGATATGGCAAATAAGCAGTGACTAAGCACTGATGAGGTGGGACATAAAGTGGAAGCATTACCACCCTGGACTTGATTATTATAGTGTAATTGCATGTTGAGCAATGACAAATGATCTTTATGGTCTTACAATTAGATTTGATGCTGTGGAATGTCCATAAGAGCATTTTAATCCCCTTCTTTCTTCCATTAAAGCAGTTCTACAGCCAGTCTCTGTTCAATGCTCTTCTGTTTTTTGACACTGAGAAGATGCTCTTCAGTGTACATTAAACAGTTTTCAGGTTACATTAAGTTAATCTCATATAGCATTTCAGTTTGTCATTTTTTTATAAGTTCAGTTCTCATTGTATGCCTGTTGCTGGCATTTTCGGCAGTAGACAGGGTTATGTATTGTCTACGATAATATCTTAACTGTTGTTTTAACTATGTGTGACCTAACAGTATTGAGTATGCCACTCACTTTGCATAAACATGCTTTAAGAGATCATGTTCACACTGGATCATGTAGCCAGGTAGGATAGACTACTGAGTGGATGCAGCATGCTACTATAGGCTACATGTTCACAGCACCACAAGCTAGCGTTCTACCTAGAAGTGCATGACTGAAGTAAAAAACGAGTGTGAAAACTGGATAAAATACAGACACAAACAGCCTCGTACTCTGTCGTTAGATTTAATTTCTAGACATGGCTCTTAATCACTAACATGGAGGTGGTTTGAGAACTGAGACACCTCAGTAGCTAACTTATTTCACCATATGCCAAACATTGTGCAGTATATGAAGATTATGACAAACTTGTCTACAACAGGCTTAAACCAGCCAAGGTACCAGCACAAAAACACACTCAGCAGTACTGGTTGATAGATAGTGGTCAAGTAGTGCTGATATAATTTTTGCATTGTCTGTGTTTGCACTGTCTTTTTTAGAAATAAAAAAAAAAGTTTTATTGCTCTTGACATCAACACTTATTGCCAGATAACAGCATCTTCGTCTTTCTAGGAAAAAAATGAAAATGTGTAAATACTTGCAAAGAAATAAACAATCTTAGAGTAGAGCACATGGCAGCAGCATTTTTTTGTTTTTAATCCCAGTCGCAGGTAAGAGCAGCAAGTTTTCATCTCCTTATAAATGGCCCCGCCCTCACTGAATGTTCTATCAGCAGCTCTTTGTTTTTAGTCACTCAGTAGTCCCAGTTTATGAGCTGCAAGTTGTAATGCAGGAAATCTTCTCTGTATTTTCTCCACTATTTTTGAATTTCGACCTCATGAGCGCAGATATCGGCTGATGTCGATTATTTCAAATTGGCGTTAATCTGCACTGATTAATCGATCCGTTTAGCGCGACTCAGCAAACTTTAGCAGAGTCATTCTGCAAAAAAAGGACCTTATGACAAGAAAAGCAACAGATGGCAAGTTTTCCTCACATTTAAATCTCCTTCAGTGTTATTTCCTTTGATGTCATTAGTAAGCAACACTATCCTATTAACAAGAGAGAGCTAGTACATATAAGATTTTTACAAACACATTTTTGAAGGATGCAAAGTATCGTTTAATTATCATTATTGACCAAATCCCAGAAAATATCGGGATAATCATTTTTTGTCTATATTGCACACCCTTAGTTGGCACTCCGACTGGCCTGTGGCAATGCAGCCCTATACTCAGCCGGGTGTGATGCACTATTTGTTGTGCCACAATCCTCCCACAACCAGCAATAAACATTTCTGTGACTTGTACCACAGTAGCTCTTCTGTCCACTCAGACCACACAGGATATTCTTCTCATCTGTCAATGAGCTGTGTCTTCCCAACACCTGTGTCATGGTAATATTTTTTTCTTGGACCACTGTCAGTAGGTACTTATCACTGCTGACCAGGAGCATCCCACAAGCCTTGCTGTTCCTCCTACCAGTCATCTGACCATAGTGTTTTGAAACTTGTCAAGGTCAGGTCTTCAAACCTGCACACATGGGATTAGTAGGACATGATAAGTATAAAAACTTAATGTTGTCTTTGAACAGGAAGTAATATTTTGGTCTCTAGGAACAGTCTGTCCCACCCGTTGGCCTGTGTGAAACACTACAAATGAGGACCAATGGTCTAAGCTAAGCAGAAAGAGGTATGAGGTATAGCATACTAAAAATGTAATGTACTCATATGGGGGGACACAGCATCTCAGGGGGTTAAACCTGCTTATTTGTTGTCTTGATTCTCATCTACTCAATGACCTCCAAGCAAAACCAGTATGATTTTTAGTCCTCGATGACGCTTGAGTACAGTATTGGTAACCAGACTATGTGACCAATCAAACCAATCATATACTCTGCCAGCAGCATTCTTATTGGCTGATCTGTTGGCAGGGGATTTCTGTAAGTGGGATCAGGCTGATTAGCCGGATTTAGGATGACGTACCGTAACTTTGGTTTTAATCATTTGCATCCTTTGCTGTCCACTTTCCTATACTGCAAAATAATATCACCGTATTAATCAGCAGTGCTTTGTTTTAGGTTAGGAAAGGGTGAAAAGGAGAAGAAAAATACTTATGACAACCTCTACAGCAGCCAGAACCTGGAATGATTTATTATGGATACCAAGAGGACCACAGAACATGGGCCACATCACTGGAATGGATTACAATTTTCTGCTTGAAGATACATTTCTAAGACAGAACAAACTTTGCTGAGAATCATTTTGGATCTAAATCGTGCTGGTTGTCACTGAACAGTTCACCAAATATAGACATTTTTCTCTTTATCTTGATTGTAACTAGCCAGTCAAAGATGGCTCTTTTGAAGGTAAAGTTTGACATGAAAAAGCGGGTAAAGCTTGCCCAGATGCTATGGCTCATGTACTGGTTGGCAATCATGGCTGTTGTGCTGGTCTTCAGCTTGGGTATTTTCTTTAAAATTGAACTTCGTAAGCGAAGTGAACTCATGGACAACAAAGAAAGCCACTTTCTGCCCAACCTACTTATATTCATGGGATTGTTGGCATGTGGCATCAATGCCTTTGGTGGCAAGATCTGCTATGACTCCCTGGATTCCTCCAAGTTCACCAAATGGAAGACTGTTATAAAGCCATTCCTTATCTGCTGTTTCCTCTTCAATGTCCTCCTCTTCTTTACTTCGCTTTTGTGCTTCACTATGCGCATCCCTCTACAGTTTACCCTGGCAGAAGGCTTGAAAAATAGCATGAAGTTCTACAAAGACACAGATGTACCTGGTCGCTGTTACTTGAAAAGAACTCTGGATCTAATGCAGATTGAGTTTCCTGTTGTGGAAACAAACAACTACAAAGACTGGTTTGAGATACAGTTGGGTTAGCAAACCGCTACTTAGACTTCAGCTCTAAAGAGGTCAAAGAGTGAGTGTTCATTATCAAGTATATCAGTTTTTTGAATAGCTGTACATGGTGTAGAACAAATTGAATTTGAAATTTACTTCCTTATTTAGCGATCACTTAGAATTTCTCTTTTAGTTTTAAATTGATAGTCAGGGTTGCAGCCAGAGATTTTGGGCCCCATGAAAAGTATTACACTGGGCCTCTAAAAAAATGATATATACATATGTTCTGCTACATTTTAGAACATTTTATCTAATGCATTTTGTCAGTCACAGGTCCTAGCTCCACCCCTTACATAAGTATTACACTATTATATTAATGGTGCCTCCACTTCTTATTTTATGAAAGTTTTGTTTACGTAGTAAAGGTCAGTTGACTGTATGGCATGATCTAAGCGTCACCTCACTCTCTAAATGGTATCAAGTGTGTAAGTCACTTCAGACTAATCTTCTTGGATCACTTTTCGACGTCTTCTGGAGCTTAATGTCATCTCCAATCACCCCAAGACCAAGTTGATTGACTGGGAATAGATCAGGGAGTCAGGCAGAGACCTTGAGGTAGATCATTGCTGAGCTTTTGATCATGTTTTGACTTACAAGCACTTGGTATTTAATGCCCAGTAGCCTTTGTATCAAAACATCATACAAATCCCCACCCATATTGTACTAATACTAATTTAATACTAGGGGTGGGTATTGGAAAGGACTTCACGATACGATACACATCACAATACATGGTACGATACGATTATATCATGATACGATGCATATTGCGATATATAGCGATATTCCTCAGTCTTCACATCACATTGATAATTCTGAGGACAAGTTGAGTCAAAGCACTGTATTGCGACATCTACAGGAGCGGAGACTGTAATTTACACCCCATTTAAAACGTGTTTTTTCTTCCTTCAAAAGCATCAATATTTTGAGCTGTAAATCTATGTAGTGTATCGGGAAAATAAATATTGCGATATATTTCTGTATCGATTTTTTAGCACAGATCTATTTAATACAAGTTCTACTTTTGTTTTCATTGCCTATAGTCGAATTGGCAGCAATATAGATGGGCAGTACTTGTTGGATGGAGTCCCTTTTAGCTGCTGCAACCCCAGTTCCCCAAGACCCTGCATCCACTACCAAGTGACCAACAACTCAGCCCATTACAGCTATGACTACCATACTGAGGAATTGAACATCTGGACACGTGGCTGTAGAGATGCTCTGGTCTCCTACTATGGAGGACTAATGAACACCATTGGTTTACTTCTGATGTTGGTTACAATGCTACAGGTATGTCCAGCAAAACATAATGTGTCTAGCGAACTGATTCATCTACGTACAGTTCTACAATCAATCTAAAACAAAACAAATGTATATGAACAATGGTAATATGTAGTGAGATCTAATTTAATCTTCACACCCTAGCCATATGAATTACACATAATGGTTTAAGAATGCCCAGCTATACCAGCTGAGAGAAGCAGTTCATAAATATTTAAACACTCAAATGCTGATTGGACTTATGATAAAGTCATTCATGTGCAGTTGTAGATCGTCTCACTCTTTCCTCTGTTAGGTTGGTGTGATGGTGGGACTACAGTATGTGAACACTTCTCTGTCCACACTGGTCAATCCAGAAGACCCTGAGAGTGAAAGTGAAGGATGGATTCTGGAGAAAACAGTAAAGGAAACGTTTACTGACATCATAGCCACAATGAAGGCAATGGGAAAAGGCAATCAAGTGGAGGAAGGGGCAGAAGTGCAGGCAGTTGCCACCGTAAGCTGAATATGCACATTTACTAAAAAATAAACTAACCCATCCAAAGGTAGAGCCTGCTTTACTAATAACACAGCACACTGAGTGAGGTAGTGAGACAGATGTTTGAAATAATCACACAGCATGCACTTCAATACTAATTAGCCTATTTCACATATTTATATTACATTATATTAAAATGTTTGGTGTATTTATAATAAACTGTTCAAATGTGATATATTGAAATCGACATACTGAAACTTGAAGAAGTGCTAACAAAAGTCCAAGAAATCCAATTATATTTCCTCCTCTGTGAGAACTAAATATGTTTACCTGTCCTCTCACATTTCATATTATCAGTACTTCATTTGATGTTGTATAATCCATCACACAATTACTCACTAGCACAGTGCTAGATGCTTGTGCTAAATTGCATCAACTGGCTCTGTCAGAGTGGGATCCAAAACATAAAACAAAGCTGTAAGAAGTGTCACTCAGTGTTTTAAAACAGTTAACATGCACAACACCAAATTATATAAATGTTATAATCCAATTACATTAGACTCTGTCCATTTGAGGAGTAAACTGGTTTGTAGGTCATTGCAGATTCATTGATTACAGACACAGCTTTTTAAATGGAAATTAAAAGCATTAGTGTCACAGGGGCACCCCTAGCCTCGGTCAGAGGAGTGCCTAAACTTGGAACTATGGTTCCAAAAGCCTGAGGCCCATAGAGAAAATGCTTCTATTTTGCTTTTCTATTTTTCTTAATACAAGGATTTTCATTACAAATCTTATAATCACTCACTCACTATCCATACCTGCTTTATCCAATTCACGGTCGAAGGGGGTCGGGGTCTGTCTGGCAGGACAGGGCTCAAGGTGGGAACCAACCCTAGAGAGTACACCACTTCATCGTAGGGAAAACTGAATTTGTGTTGTACTGTAATAGGAAGCCACCAATGCATTCAAGTTAGTTTGTGAAATTTCTTCCCTCCCAGATATTCCACAACCAACTGTGAGTGGTTTTATTGAAAAGCGTTTAGGAACTACAACAACTCAGTCATGAAGTGCTGAGGCACATAATACATAAAAGTCTCCAGTAACTGCAGAGTTCTAAACCTCCTCTTGCAATAACATTAGCTCAAAAACTATATGGCATGGGTTTCTATAGCCGAGTAGTTGCATGCAAGCCTTACATTACCAAGCACAATGCCAACCATCGATATAAAGCATGCACTCCCTGGACTCTGGAGCAGTGGAAATGTGTTCTGTGGAATGTCTCTATTTGGCAGTGTGATGGATGAGCTGCGATTGGCAAATGCCACCCGAGTGTTATCATTATTACCAACTGCAAAGTTCGCTTGCTATGGAGCTGTTTTCAGGCCCCCTAGGCCCCGAAGTGAAGGGAAATCTTAATACTTCATCATACCAAGCCATTTTGGACATGCTTCCAGCTTTGTGGGAACAGTTTGGAGAAGGTCCTTTGCTGTTCCAGCATTACTGTGCCCCAGTGCACAACACAAAAGTCTATAAACGTATGGTTGGTTGAGTTTGGTGTCGAAAATTTGACTGGCCCTCACAGAGTCCTGACATCAACTACAATGGAGATTACAAGCCAGGCCCCTTGTTGAACATCAGTATCTGACCTCACAAATGATCTTCTGGATGAATGGGCAAAACTTGTCACACTCCAAAATCTTGTAGAAAGCCTTCCCAGAAGAGTGGAAGCTGGGGGGACTATCTGCATATTAACGCTTATGGATTTAGAATGGGATGTCCTGTATGAGTACTACTTTTGTCCCTATATAGCGTATTACTAGAATTGGTTTGTGGGGAATGATGGAGCAGTGATAGCGCTGTCGCTTCTCAGCTCCAGAAAACCCCAGTTTGATTCCTGGTTAGTGCTCCATCTATGTAGAGTTTGTATGTCCTCTCAGTGTCCATGTGGGTTTTTGTGCAGATACTCTGGCTTCCTCCCACATTCAAGAAGCATGCATTAGGTCTATTGGTCTCTCTAATGTCATTTCCAGTGTAGGTGAGTGAGTGTGTGTGTACAAGTGCCCTACGATGCATTGGCACCCTGTCTAGAATGGGTTCCTGCTTTGCACCCCATGTTGCTGGTTTCGCCCAAGCTCTAACAGCCCTGCACTGGATTAGCAGATATGAAAACGAGTGATTGACTGAATTAATAGAATAGCAAGATTGGTCGCGACTGAGAGAGCAGCAGTGGGATCATCCACCAGAGCTTGAACAGCCTGAGATGTACTGTCATCCTGTTCAGGGTACATGGTCATCTGCACCTTGTGAATTCTGGGATAGGCTCCAAAATCCATGTGACCAACACAGGGACAAGCTATGCATAAACAAGAAAAAAATTACTAGAATAATCACACAACACTATACAAGACACACTCTGCTTTTCTTGTTTTGTAAATACATAAAATGCTCTCATTTTTTGTAGTAAAATATATTCATTGACGAAATAGGGGCTGAGATTAAAAGGGGACTTTAGGAATTTTTTGTCTAGAACGTTTTCAGAAAGATTGTGCTTAGGTTGTATATTAAAGGTTTTTGAGATTTCACACAAATGACTGTTTTGTACACACAGAGCACACAGCAGAGCTTGTAAATAAGCAGTTATGGCAATAGGATTTGTCATCCTACAAATGGGACAAGATGAAACAGGTTTAGAAGATTAAGATATGTTTGAGGCTCTGGGTGTGATGCGGGTGATGCTTTAGAAGTGGCAGCTAAATTCAGACCTGTTTTCTGGTTCTTGTGTCACTGGATGCATCCATGCTAATTGCACTATACACAGTCATGCTCTGTATGTACTGTTTGTAAATAGCTTATAGAGTTGTCTGTATGCCCTCTGTAAATTGTATAGAGTTGTTATACATTTCTTTTGTAAATGTTACATTTTATTTTATTGTGAAATCTAAAAGGATGTCAGTCAGGGTTTGTGAGTAGTCTTTGTTACTGCATATTAAAATAGCAAATTATGATAATTGTTTGAGTGTCTGACTATTCTCCTTGTGTTAATATTAAGTGCAAAGCATTCTGGGAGGATCATTCTGCAAGAGGTCGATTTTAGGCATTGGATCAGTGAGAATATTGTGAATATTGGTTGCTCTTGGTTGACTATCATACTCTACAGCTTACAAGTTTTACCAGCCAGCTAAATTATATAAAATAAATTGTGAAGTTTGACAAACCAAAAGAATGAACATGTCTCAGTCTCAGTTCTGGTCTCGGCGGTAACAGGCTGAGAAGGTCAGCCCAGACTTCTCTATCCCCGGCCACAAATTCCAGCTATTTCTGGAGAACTGCCAGACGTTCCCAAGCTGACAGTGAGATATAATCCCTGGCTCTGCTCTGGGGTCTCCATCTAAAGGGAGGTGCCTGGAACAGCTGAGCCAACCAGAGGAAATCCTAATGAGATGCCCTAACCACCTTAACTGGCTCCTCTTATCCAAATAAACAGCATCTCACCTCTGAGGTTTCCATGTAATGTTGGTCATAAATATTCACATATTTTAACCCTCCTGTTGTGTTCTGGTCAATTTTGGCCTTTTTCTTACAGAACTGTGAAAAAGTCGGTTTTAGCGGTGGTATAATGAACATATATAATTATTTCTCAGTCTCTTCGTTAGAATACAACAAAAATATAGGAAATGTGTATGCATTATTAAAAAATGGAAAACCCCTAAAAAATGGCTTCTTTATGCTACAGTGGCAAGTATTTAGTGTCCCTTTATGCCTGAGCAATAGCAGTGTCTGGCAGCTTCATCAGGATGCCCAGTTGGCCCTTCTACAGTCCAAAGCTTGATCAGGAATGGTCTTTTTGGAAGGGTAGCAGCCGAGAAGAAACAAGAACTTTTTCGGAAAGGCAACAGGGATGATGAAAGGCTAAGATATGCTAAAGCTCACAAAGATCGGAATGAAGATCAGTGGAAGAGAGAGTAGTATTATGGAGTGACATAATTCCAAGTTTGAAAGTAGTTTGGGTCCAGTTGTTGACATATGTCATACAAGGTCATTATACCACTGCTACAACCACTATTATGGTGGTAGAAGCATTTGCACGTCCTGTACTTGCAAAAATGGGCATGTATGCGGCGAATGAAGCAGGTGCGTCAGGGACCGCGTTCGACTCCTGACTCGGCATTCTCGTTTCGGCCGTTTCGCTCTCTCTCTCTCGCTTTTCTTTTATCTTACAAAGATCGGAATGAAGATCAGTGGAAGAGAGTATTATGGAGTGACATAATTCCAAGTTTGAAAGTTTGGGTCCAGTTGTTGACAATATGTCATACAAGGTCATTATACCACTGCTAAAACAACTAATCTAATGGTGGCCTAAGATTTTTGCACAGTACTGTAACTTGCAAAATGGCATGTCTGCTTATGACATAATGACCTAATTTGCTAATAATACACGGAACATTTCAGTGTTGTGTGGAAGAGAA
Organism: Ancistrus triradiatus; assembly: GCA_025084515.1. Lineage (NCBI taxonomy): Eukaryota > Metazoa > Chordata > Actinopteri > Siluriformes > Loricariidae > Ancistrus > Ancistrus triradiatus. The sequence continues at coordinate 8,617 of JAJAGP010002506.1, read as the reverse complement.
GAACCCATAGGAACAATAAAGGAGAGGTAAGGACAACATCTCTCATCAAGTATTTTAGTACACAGCAAAGCCGATAAAGACACTAAGTAGCTTTTGTTTGTGGACAGCTAAGCCTACCACCAGTTGATCTGGGCACGAACAGAGCCATTAGTGGCAGCATCCATCAGAACATGGTCATCAGGATATATCTCATAGGGAGGAGAGATACAGCGCTGAGACAATTCTACATTCACACTTATGGACTATGTAGAAACAGCTTTTGGTTTAGTAATGGTAATATAGAGAAGCTGATCCTATAACTAAGGATGCTTTAGAATTTGTTACTAATTGAGACATGCCTTATTTGATGCTTTATATTATTTTTTGTACATTTGACCACCATAGTCAAGATGGTTATTCTTAAACTGGGTCAGGTACATGACCCACATTTAAGGGTTATTGCCTGATCTTAAATCCTTCCTCTCCTGATCAGTGCAGTAGGTTTCAAAGAATTAAGAACGGAAGCTTCCTCGAAGTCCAGAAATACACTTATGCTCTTAACACCACTGTATGCAAGCCTATCAGACAGGAGAGGGAGTGATCCATGGGGATACTTCTACGATAGATCTAGAGGCCTTCTAGTTACTGATCTTTGGTATTTCAGCCACACTCACTGCTAACAAGTTTATCATAAAGGATACAGACATGGAATCTCCAAACACAAACACTGGCAGTAGAAGGCATTGTAATGAACACTTCAGTGACTCTCAATATGACACTTTCATAAGTTTCTACTTCCAACGAGGCATTGTGTCAACTTTCTCCTAAAACATAGGCCATAAATGAATCATATGCCAACTTTGATGGAGAACATACCTGGCTTGCACAGAGCCCTGACCTTATCTCCATCTTACATCTTTCACATGAATTGCAATACCAACTGTGAACCAGCGTGCATATTATCCAACAGTATTGCTTGACCTCACAATCATGCTCTAAAAACTAGTGGAAATACTTCTTAGAAGAGTTATTGCTGTTGTATCTGTTGTATCTAATACCAGGTGAAATTAGAGTCACCTGGTGTCAATCAGTGGGATGTCAATCAGGTGTGAGTGGGCACACTTATATTTAAAGAAACAGGGATTTATCCAAATCTGATCTTCACAACACACTTGTGGAGTTTATCATGACACGACCAGAAGAGCTTTCTGAGGACCTCAGTAAAAGAGTTGTTGATCTTTATAAGTCTGGAAAAGTTTACATCTCTAAAGAGTTTAGACCCCACCAGTCCACAGTCACAATTGTAGATGGTGTGCATGGCAGGGGTGCAATGAGAAAATCATTGCTCTCCAAAAAGAATATTGCTTCCCACCAAGTGGCACTTGGACAATCCAGAAGACTATTGGAAAAACAGTTGGATGAATGAGACCAAAAATAGAAATTTTTTTGCTGTTTAAATGAAAAGCCTGAAGAAAGAAACACTGCATTCCAGCATAAGAACCTTATCCCATCTGTGAAATATCAAATGGTAGTATCATGGTTTGGGTCTGTTTTGCTGCACCTGGGCTTAACATCACTGATGGAACAACAAATTCTGTATTTTATGTATCAGCAAATTCTAAAGGAAATTATCAGGACATCTGTCTGTGAACCGAATCTAAAGAGAAAGTAGTGCATACAGCACGACAGTGACCCTACTCACAGAGGACGTTCTACCAAAAAACGGTTAAAGAAGTCTGCAGTTAATGAATAGCCAAGTCAAAGTCCTGACCATAATCCAATAGATATATCAATAAGATAAGTATTTCCGGATCATTTTCCGGTATTTTCAAACAGTATAAAAGTATAAAACAGTGTTTTGGTGTTATTTTTTAAAACTGGGTTCTCTTTACCTACATTTAGAACTATGAATATCTGATGTTTGGGTCATATTTAAGCAGAAAAAAAGAAAATTCAAAATTGTTCACAAACGTTCAAACACCACTGTACATTTGTGATTCGATGAAAGTAAAAACCTTCTTCTGGCATACACTGGAGAATAATTGGTTTGTATTCACTGGAGTTTAACTGTAGATTCGGTGAACCCAAAACGTTTCCTGCAAATCAAAATCTTAGATTTTCCCTCTTCAACCATTCTCCACAATGTCTGTAGGAACTAAAAATGGCTGTGTCTTCTTAAGGTTTATTTCAGCTCATATTGTTTAAAAGTAATTGCCAGTCAATACGAACGTTGTTAGGTATGTAGCTATTTTTATAGCCTTTTTGTCTTATTTTATCTATGCATTCTGTCATTTTTCCTGTGTTGATGAATGGCTAATGGAATCTGGATAGTTACCAAAGTGGAAAAATCAATCATGACATCGTGTATGCGAGTCCAAAACGGTGTGTGTGCTTGTTTTTATGTGGCTGTGTATATTTTATTTGTACAGTATTTGTTCACAGAGGTTTCCACACGAGGGCAGTGTTAACATGGATTTGGACAGAGTTGCTTTGATTGGAAAGGAACAAAAACACACATGGCATCCATTAAACTACCTATTTACTTAAAGCGATACTCAGTGATGTTTCTACCTTATTTCGGTCTACTGCATTTCAACATGCTTCACTTTATTCAAAGGAAAGTAAGGAAAACATATTTAGGATACTTTCGTGAATCCTTCAGCACAGGTTATGTGTAATGTAGTTCTATCAATTCAGCGTTTCAGTGTGTATGTGTGAATACGACTTATAAGAAGGATTTTCTTAAATATTACCAACATACTGGTATGTGTTTGAAAGCACACGGAGATCCAGAAGCTAACAGTAAGTGAAATTATATTTTATTGCAAGATATTGCTCCAGTATTGGAAAGTTGGATTAAAACCACAGAACTGCTTTACTGAGACACTCTGTCATCTCTGTGACAGCAAAGCAAAGCATTTCGTTTTATCCTGGCTTATCCTAGGCAGAGTTGCAATGGAGGGTCTGGCACCTAATTTGGAAATTTCTGGGCACAGGAGAGGGCAGGGCACAAGTCCATCACATTTTTCTGTAACTGCACCATTCACGTTCATAACATACAAGACCCATATGGGATTCAAATAAATTCGATTCAGGAACTGCCATTTCCAGCAGCTGACTCTTCCCACTGAACAATCAGAGCTGCTTCATGATTATAGCATAATTGTACTCTGTATTGTATCAAGCTGCCTAGGACTTTGATTTTAAGTGAATTTCATGCGTCCTTGCATTTTATTTAGTTTAATTTAATTTTATTTTATGTCTGCTTTAACGCTGCTTATGCTGGGCAGGGTCCCACGAGGTGGGGGTTGGGGGTTGGGGGTCCAGAACCTATTGTGACTCACAGGGTACAGACGAGTAAACATAAACAGGGCCACAGTCCTTTGCAGTGCTGGAAAGCGTTCATTATTGCCCCCCACCCCACTTCTGTCCTGTCTCAGACATGGTTAATGGTGTCTGTGTGATGCCCAGCTTCCTCGGAACTTGAACCTGGTTTACCACGTTGGTGAACTACTTCATTCGCTCTGTGCCACCCAAGCCTCTTAAATGTCATTATATTAGCGATACTAATCACTAAATGACATTGCTCAGTGGGTACCACTGTCAAATGAGGGTCCATGATGAGAAGGTCCTGGGTTCAATCCCCAGGGAGGAGGTCTGGGTTTACTCAGGTTTCCTCCCACAGTCCAAAGACATGTGTGTTAGACTATTTGGTGTTTCTAAAGCGCTCTGTGAGTGTGTGTGCCCTACCATGGATTGGCACCCTGTCTAGGGTTGTTCCTGCCTTGTTCCCTATACTGTTGGCTAGGCACCAGCTGTCCTGCAACCCTGTTTAGCATTAAGTGGGTAAGCAAGTGAATGAATAATATGTTCAGTTTTTTACACCATACATACATGAATTCAGACTGCTTCTCTCTCTGCTCCACATGCCGAGAGAGAGAGAGAGAGAGAGAGAGAGAGAGAGAGAGAGAGAGAGAGAGAGAGAGAGCTGAGTGCATTGGCAGGTGTAGATGTGTTTGGAGGGTAAAGTGGCTGCACTGGATCTGATTAGAGTGCTGGCTGTGACTCCACAGAGAGCAGTGCTAAGCACTAAATAGCCATAGTGATACCACATGGGAATATTTCATTAAATGATTTACAACACAACTGCCTGTCCAGGATTGCTTACTTAGCAATAATTAGAAAACCACAACAGTGCTACATCAGAGGTTATAGCAGTCTTCTGTTTGCCTGAAGGCTTTTAGATCTTTTCCTTTCTCTGTCCTTTCAAAGCTTTGAAACATTGTTCAGTCTGTTCAGAGGAGGCTCCTGTATACGCCGTAAGACCAAACAAGTTTTAGGTAACTCAGTGGCCTTAATTATGTTATGCACTGCTGAAAAATCAAATAAAGTTTAATCAGGCCTGGTGCTAAGACTAAATAATGGGGACTGTGATTTAAGACTGCTTTTTAAAACAGCTATGTACGGAATACCAATACATGGTTAGAGCAGATATATTATCCTAAAACTTTGTTATTAGTTAGATCCAGTGCTTTCATTCTAGTTCTGTGTTTGACTTACTTCAATAAAGTTAAATGCTGTTGTGACCCTCCTGTCACGGTGGCTCAGTGGGGAGCATCGCCACCTCACAGCAAGAAGGTCCTGGGTTCAATCCCAGGGTGGAGTGGTCTGGGACTGGCTTGTGTGGAGCCTGCATGTCCTCCTGGTCTTTGGGTTTACTCCGGGTACTCTAGTTTCCTCTGGCAATTCAAAGACTTGTGTGTTAGGTTAATTGGTTATGCTAAATTGGCATTGACTTGAGTGTATATATATGACTAGTCTTGAGGTAACCTTGTGTATACATGTAACCTTGCATGGGTTGCTGAAATGGCCACTGATGCTGATAGCGCTTTTAAATAAACCAAATAAACAAAAAAACAAACATAGTCAAGTCAGGCCAGGTGCAAAGAACAATAAAGAATTTAATAGATTTATGTTTGATATATTTAAAATAAATAGTAATAAATATCAATCAGTAATAAAACATGCAATAATTAGGCTACATCGAAAACGTTTAGTGGGGCACTGTATGGCAATGTGACCCTCGGATGGCAGGTCACTTTAATTGAAGTGCTTGAGGAAATAAATTACATTGCTTCAAGACTTTAGTACAATAACCTTAATACTCAAACTTGGGAGAAATTATAATGTCCAGTTGCTATCACTTCAAAACTGGTCCTTTCTTTGGGACCTAGAAAATGGAAATGGATGCTATATTATCAGCTAGCTATTACAAAGATATGAGCACATATCTACAGTGGTGCTTCAAAGTTTGTGAACCCTGTAGGATGTTCTGTATTTCTGCATGAATATGACCTAAAACATCATCAGATTTTACACAAGTCCTAAAAGTAGATAAAGAGAACCCAGTTAAACAAATGAGACAAAAATATTATACTTGGTCATTTATTTATTGAGGAAAATGATCCAATATTACATATTAGTGAGTGGCAAAAGTATGTGAACTTCTAGGATTAGCAATTAATTTGAAGCCAGGTGTTTTCAATCAATGAGATGACAATCAGGTGTGAGTGGGCACCCTTTTTTATTTAAAGAACAGGGATCTATCAAAGTCTGCTCTTCACAGCACATGTTTGTGGAAGTGTATCATGGTACAAACAAAGGAGATTTCTGAGGAACTCAGAAAAAGAGTTGTTGATGCTCATCAGGCTGGAAAAAGTTACAAAACCATCTGTAAAGAGTTTGGACTCCACCAATCCACAGTCAGAGAGATTGTGTACAAATGAAGGAAAATCAAGAGTGGTCGACCAAGAAAGATCACTCCAAGAGCAAGGCGTGTAATAGTTGACGATGTCACAAAGAAGAATGTTTTGTGGAGGGATGAGACCACAATAGAACTTTTTGGTTTAAAAGAAAAGCATTATGTTTGGAGAAAGGAAAACACTGCATTCCAGCATAAGAACCTTATCCCATCTGTGAAACATGGTGGTGGTAGTATCATGGTTTGGGATGGCCAAGTCAAAGTCCTGACCTTAATCCAATCGAAATGTTGCGGAGGAGTTAATGTGAGGAAACCCACCACCATCCCAGAGTTGAAGCTGTTCTGTACGGAGGAACCCCGGCTTGGAGGAATTCCAGGACTGATCAACAGTTACAGGAAACGTTTAGTTGCAGTTATTGCTGCACGGGGGTGGGGGTCACATCAGATACTTTTGCCACTCACTAATATGTAATATTGGATCATTTTTCTCAATAAATAAATGACCAAGTATAATATTTTTGTCTCATTTGTTTAACTGGGTTCTCTTTATCTACTTTTACTTTCTGATAATGTTTTAGGTCATATTTATGCAGAAATATAGAAAATTCTAAAGGGTTCACAAACTTTCAAGCAACATTTACAGCATTTAGCAGACACCCTTATCCAGAGCAACTTACAATTGGTACAGTCTTACAATCCAAACAATTGTGGGTTAAGGGTCTTGCTCAAGGACCCAACAGTGGCAGCTTGGCTGAGGTGGGATTTGAACCCTGGATCTTTGGGTCCAGAATCTAGTGCCTTAACCGCTAGGCTACCACAGTTTTGCTTTACAAAAGAGATGGATTTCTATTTAAATGGGTTGCACCCCAAGGTTATACTGTAATTCTAAAAACATGCATCAGGTTTAAACTAGATCTATGGAGTACATTTAGAGTTTAACACTTTACCTGTCAGAAAAAGCATAAAAAGACCCATTCAGCTCTTTAATGTCCAGTAAAGTGGTGTACAGGAAGTTGATTTTACCAACAGTGATAACTCTGCATAACAGTTCTTCAATATACCATGACATTACTGTGCATCAGAGAATATTCCTAAAATAGGCCTGTTGGACATCTGTTGTATTTTTGCTCTTTATTTGCTTTTTATATACGGAACAGCTGCTTTATTCTTTCTAAGTTAGCCTTCTTTGATATGTATAATGTCTGTTGATCATATCTGTGCCACAGCATGCTGTTTCTAATAAAAGTGCCTAATAATGTAAATACTATGGATCAAAAAGTATTGTTTTGGTAATCTTTTGTGTGTGTGCATGTATGCGTGTGTGGGTCTATGTGTCTGTGTGTGTCTGTGTGTGTGTCTTCTAAATGCTTTTTACCTACACCATGGTGCGTAATGGCCATTCCTAGTCCTGGCAATGCTTCGTGGGACAGCACCAAAAAAATGGCAGATCCCCAAATAGCACGCTACATAGGGAATAGCGAACAGTTTTGAATTTTAATATTGAAAATACAGCAGTCCCTTCTTGCCTCACAAATGATATGATTCAAGCGATGGGTTTGTGGCTCGCAGGCTCAGCATTAATGGAAGTTTTCTCTGATTTTTTGGTGTCTTCCCAGTCACAGTGCTTCCTCTACCCAAAAAGTCAAATGTGCTTTCGTCACAAGAGTGGGAATGACAGTCCAAAATTACGTTTAAATGTTCAGTTTCTTTTGTTTAAAAATAAAGGGGGGAGGGGTGCTCACCCTAAAGCTCTAATCCTAGAAAAATCCCGGTCCAGGACTCTGCCAATTTGCTTTTTAGCTAAGAATAATATTTTAAACTAAATAAAACTGGTTAAAATCAGTGGTTGAGAACTTCTCAAGAGATGAGTGCACGCTGAATTTAGTTTAGTTTGCAACCTTTTTTCTTCAGTAGATTTGGTGACTTTTGAGACTCTTTAGTGACTTTGCCTAGCAGCAAATCTAGTGACTTTTTGAGCAGACCCTAGTGACTATTCTGCTCTTCGTATGGCTGTCCAGCTCTCAACGTGGCTGATGATTGTGTGTTGAGACAGCAGTTTGGACACATTCTCCACTGGTGTGTAAAGCCAGTGGTAGCCTAGTGGGTAAGGAACTGGACTATGGACCAGAAGGTCCAGGGTTCAAATCAGACCTTTGCCAAGCTGCCACTGTTGGGTCCTTGAGCAAGGCCCTTAACCCACAATTGCTTGGATTGTAAGACTGTACCAATTGTAAGTCGCTCTGGATAAGGGTGTCTGCTAAATGCTGTAAATGTAAATGTAAAGCCTGAATGAGCTCCATGTATCAGAAATCTATGTTTTCAACAATTGATTACTGATCACCTCAGTTTGTGTGGTATCAAAGGTAATTCTACTCCCTATGTAGTGTATTACTGGTTATGCTGGCAGAATAACACACTTACACCCTTTAATGAACATTTTTTGTGTTTCATGGTCAGTTAGAACCTGATAGTGGGGACTGCAGACAAAGACGCAAGATTTTTGTGTTATACATACCGTATTTTTCGGACCATAAAGCGCACCGGGTTATAAGGTGCAATATCAACGATCGGCTGCTAACGGGTATATTTTCATACATAAAGCGCACCGGGTTATAAGACGCATGAAATGAAACAAAACTCTTAAGTTCCGTCGGAAGCTCAGTTTGGTCTTTACCTGGCGCAGGGCGTCTTCTTGCTTCTTCCACTTCCGTACCATTGATTCGTTAATGTTGAATTCTCTCACAGCTGCTCTATGTCCATGTTGTACTGCGTGACTGATAGGGTTGGGTTTGAAATCCGATTCGAAAATAAATGAATGAATGCACGTACCCTAATGCTGAAGCACATACCGTATTACTCCGCTATGCTGCGCACTAC
>JAJAGP010002505.1:40660-110830 GCA_025084515.1 Ancistrus triradiatus | reverse complement strand
TCCCATAGTTGAAGTGTACCTATGATGAAAATTACAGACCTCTCTCATCTTTCTAAGTAGGAGAACTTGCACAATCAGTGGCTGACTAAATACTTTTTTGCCCCACTGTATATATTTTATTAATTCAGATTTCATGCAGATTAAAAGTTAGGGTATAACATCTGACTCTTTATAATGAAATGTAAAGTTCGTAATGCAGATGTAGTAATAAATAAACGTAATGAATAATTAAATTATGAATTATAAAATGTAAATACAATTATAAGAACCCATTTGAAGCTGGTTGAAATATTATAATGTATAGTATGTCAGTGATACAGGATAAAGACTGATACTCCGCTTTCGTCTATTTTGTTGCTAGATTTAAATCTAGTTTACTTCTTCGACACAACAATAAAATGCGCAACTTTTTACGACTATTGGCTATTATGTCAGTGTAACGTAGAGGCATTTGAGTTGAACGAGATACAAATGAGAAAATATTTCACGCTAGGTTAATATATTGGTTGAAGAAAGAGAAGAGAAAGACGGTACTTACGCAGAGCTGCGGCGGTGGCGGTGGCGGTGTTGGTGGCTCTATGCTGATGAACAGCTGGGCTGAACTCTCCCTCTGTCTCCCTAACACACACACACACACACACACACACACACACATGCACGCGCTCTCTCACTCAGGTCACCTGGGACGCACAGCAGGGCAGGTCTCACCATGGATCAGCATAATACCTAATACCTGAGGTCTGTGTAAGAGGATTATATGTCCTGTCTAACTACACTCTCATTAGCCTGTGTCTTCAATCGCTTCACCCCAATTATTCTGAGCTTTCGTGGTTTTACCTGTTACCAAGTGGTATCTTTGTATAGCAACAGTTTGCATAGCCAATGTTCCCGCTACAAGATTTGTGAATGAATGAATGAATGAATGATGTTACTACTACTAATAGTATCTATTATAATCAGTAGGCTATAGTAGAAGGACCTATTAGTAGAAGTCTATTTTTGTTGTTGTTATTGTTGTTAATACTACTACTACTACTACTACTACTACTACTACTAATAATAATAATAATCATAACAATAATAATAATAATAGTAATAATAATAATAGTCATAATATTGCACCAAAACAGAAAAGAAAACACAGTGTACCCTTACATGTACTTTAACTTTTATTTTACTGCAGATGGTATCGACCCATATTTCATGTTTTCTCTGGTCAATGTCATTTCATTTGTTAATAAATATCCAGGAGCAAAGATAGTGTTTAAAAACAAAGTTCCTCAAAAAAGATTGAAAGGGATATGTGTATTTCACCCCCTACAGTGCATAATATCATTAAATGATTCAAGGAATCTGGAGGAATTTCAGTGCATAAAGGAACATCATGCAAGACTGCTGAACCCCATGATCTCCGATCCCTCTGACAGCACAGTATCAAATCCTGTCATTCATGAATAGGATATAACCACATGAGTAAGGAATTACTTTGGCAAACCTTTGTAAAGCACTACAGTATAGAGTTACATTCACAAATACCACTTAAAACGTAACTGCAGAAAAGAAGCCTTTTGTTATCCATGTCCAGAAGTCGACTTCTCATCTGGGATGGACCATCACAGAGTGGAAATGTGTGGGTTGTGTGCTCTGGACCAAAGACATAAAGGATCATCCAGACTGTTATCAGCTTCTGTGATGACAGCATTAATGCAGAAATGTACACTGAGATTTTACAGCAACATAAGCTCACTCAGTTCCCCTAACATATTCTGGAATTATGGAACATAGCACAAGTCAAATGTTCAGCAGGAAGTTCTATCATCTGCATCTTCTGAATGGTTCATGCTTCATGGTTAAGTACTCTCTTATTTTGTTCTGTGCATTTGATGATATTGTAACCATAATTGAGAAGGTCAATCTCAACATACTATACTGTTACTGAAATTATTTTAAGATGTTATTTCTTTATTGTAAAAATACAAATTCTGAAATACAAAAGTCATTATGCCATTAGCCTTAATGCTATTAGTATGGATGCCATGTGGCTACATTCTATGTATTTCCTAATTTTGTGCTGGAAACTCAGTCCTGTTACTCAGTCCTATTGCTCTTTATATGAGTAACAGCAGTGAGATAAACAATGTAAAGATAAAATAATGTAAAGAAGAAGACGAATGTAAACATTCTCATTAATGTTATTATTGTTATATTTGGTATATTTCACAATGCCTACAATTTAGGGTGCATGGTGTTGCAGTGGTTAGTGTTGTCACCTCACAGCTCCAGAGTCCTCCGTGAGGGTTTCTCTGGGTACTCTCGTTTCAAAGACACAGTCCAAAGACATGCGTTAGACCAAATAACTTCTCTAAATTGTGTGTGTGTGTGTGTGTGTGTGTGTGTGTGTGTGTGTGTGTGTGTGTGTGTGTGTGTGTGTGTGTGTGTGTGTCCAAATGGTTGGCAATGGATTGGTGCCCTGTCTCGTGTTGGGTCCCGCCTAGTGACCTGTGCTGCCGGTTAGTGAGCCTGAACAGGGTTAAATCGGTATAGAAAATTAATGAATGATTAAATGAATGGATTACAATTTAAAACGGGCTGCTACCAACTATGACTACTACTACTACTACTACTACTACTAATAATAATAATAATAATAATAATAATAATAATTATTATTATTATTATTATTATTATTAGAAATAGCGGTAAAATACTAATAGTATAAATCTGACATTTCGAAAAATATACTATCACTACATTGTTATTCTGTCTCTCTCTCTCTCCTAAGAACGGAATACCAGCGTTTCATTGTTTCCACACGGCATGATTAGGTGGTGCACACTCAGTCTTTGAAGCTTTGCTTTTGACTTCGAAATGGGTATAGTGTCTTTTAACTACTAATTTGTGCTTGTTTGGTTGACATTTTGTAACACAATATATATTTAAGTAGGATTGCCATTTAGCGGGATTTAACTTAAGGCGCAGTGACTAGCTAGGTAGGCTGGCCAGTTTAGCTTAGTTTATTTAAAAACTGAGCGTATAGTGTATAATGTGTAAAGTTACTATAATATGGAACACTTGTACGTTTCAAACCTACGGTGTTTTTAAACTGTGGTTTAGTATGTAGTATTGAAACCATTACAGCCTTTTTACATGATATGTAACGCGATAGTTTGATGGTGTTGTACTAACAACGCAAACAAACCTCTCAAGTAACACTATGGTAAAACCACTAGTTTCAAACGTTTTATTTAACAGCCATAAATATAATAAAACTAGAGGAGGAAACATCAAAAGTTAGGTACAAAATGCGTTTGCTGTCCAAATAGGTATCTGTTTATTTGAACAACAATTGAACAACAGTAGTATTTTTTGCTGTGCAGAATAATGGCCACCATCTATGATAACACTGGTATTGCAGCAGTTAAATTAAGGGACTGTTGACCGGAAGGTTGTGGGATCGAATCCCAGCACTACCAGACTGCCACTATTAAGCCTTTGAACAAGGCTCAACCCTCAGCTGCTTGGATTGTCCGTTGTAAAACTGTAATGGTTGTAAATTTGCTCTGGAAAACCCTGCTGAAAATAAAAACAACAAAAAAACAGCATGTGTTTTGGACTTTACCAGCAACAACATGCAAGTTCACCAGCTAAACCAACGTTTTGCATGGTCTTGTGAGTTGACCAGCATCCAAGACACAACATATCCTCATCTTTGCTTTTTTTTTTTAAACTGCTATACATGTAAACGTAAGATACGTTAGTAAGAAAAAAAAATCATATAGTAATCCTATGGTGCCACACTTATGGCACATTTACATTTATTGCATTTAGCAGACGCCCTTATCCAGAGCGACTTACAATTGGTACAATCTTACAATCCAAGCAATTGTGGGTTGAGGGTCTTGCTCAAGGACCCAACAGTGCTGGGCTGGGCAGAGGTGGGATTTGAACCCTGGACCTTCTGGTCCAAAGTCCAGCATCTTAACCACTAGGCTACCACAGTCCCACATCTATATGATATATCATGTTGTTGTTCCCTATATGCTTCCCAGACTCATTTCCATTGTAATGAACCATACGGCCTTATGATCTCTCTGATAGACCCACTCACTGTACAATCTCTCACAGGTGTGTTGTGAGATCTTCTTCCGGGCGAGAGCAGAAGATCTTTGGCACCATGCCGACTGTGGTTCTTATGGATGCCTCGCTGTCCATGACACGGCCTGTGTCACTGGAAGGCAGTGAGGAGTTTCAGAGGAAGAATCTAGCAGTCCATGGCTTAACCATGCTGTTTGAACACATGGCCACAAATTACAAGTTGGAGTTCACTGCGCTTGTTGCATTTTCGTCCCTCTGGGAGATTATGGTGCCTTTCACAAGGGACTACAACACTTTACAGGTATGAACTGTTCTGTATTTTAAAGTATAAAAACAGTGAAGATATTTCATCTTTGAATTCAAATTGCAAAACTACAAGATTGTATATACTACCAGTGGCAAAAATTATGGAGTCGCCACACATGGAGAAATGTTCACCTTTTTACATTGTAGCAAATAAACAAATCACACATATGACATCAAGTATTTTTTATTTAATAGCTGAACAGTCTGGTATCCCAAAGCATACCTGAAACAAATTAAATTATTTTAATTGTTGACAGTTGTCAACTGAGACAATGGAAAGGATTATAACACTCCTTGAAGAAGGAAATCTAACAGTTGAAAAAGATGTTCGGCTCTCAATCCAGTTGAAAATTATGGTGGAAATGGAAAAAAAACTGGCCTATGAAGAGGTAACATGCTGCAAAGTTGATCTCTCTGCCTGTATTTTAGAAAGCTTTAGATGCAGAATATTGTGTTTCGTTAGTGAGGTCCATGCCTCAAGTCAGGCCATCATTAAAACCCAAGGAGGAGCAACAAAGTACTAATTGTGCCATTAGTTAAAATAATGGAATTTAATGACTTTGTGGTATGCTTCCCAAAGCCAAAATGGTCAGCTATTAAACACAAATTGTTTGGTGTCATCTGTAATTTGTTCATTTGCTACAAAGTAAGAATGCTGGATGAACATCCTCTAAGCATGGTAATTCCATCACTTTTGTGAGGGGACAATATATACATATATAGGCATATATTTGACTCTTTTTGTGTCTGCTGATGTGCAGGAGGCCTTAAGCAGTCTAGAGGACTTTGATAAAACATGTCTGGAGTCAGCACTGCAGGGAGTCTGCAACATCGTCCAACAGGAGTGGGGGAGCACCTGTCCCTGCCAGGTAGTGTGTTTGGTAATGCACAGGGGCTCAAGTTATACAGCTTATCCTAGAGTCAGGAACCTGCAGGATCCCCACATGTGACCAACATAAAGCAGCAGTTGGGCTGGGACCTGAACCCATCTCTGGAGCTGTGAGGTGATAGCGCTAACCACAGAGCTGCCTAGGATTAAAATTAGCCCAAATAAAATAATTATCCTAAATAAAATGCTGTTTATGCATAGAGTAAAAGATCAGAAAAGACAAAACAGTAAAAGTGTATGCCATGAAGAGAATATTATCCTCTGTTACGTACCTTATAAGACAGCCTATCATTTTTAAACTAATGGAAATTGAAAAATGAAAAATCTTTTAGGATGTGTTTTGGAAACTTTGATTTACAGATATTTATGGTAATCAGTTGGGTGAAGACATGGCAGCTTTGAGAGCAAGTAATGACTTTCGAAATTAAACTATGTGCCCTTAATTTGATATAGCATTACATTGTAATTGAGGAAACGGTGCTACTCAAAATATGTTCACATCCAAAAATCTAGTAACATTGTCATTATTGCTGATTGGCCAGTGTTCGCCTACCCAACCGCATTCTGTTAGGCAGCCTTGGATGACGATTTTGTTTGCTGTGCTTCATCTTACTGCCTGTAGGTGGTACTGGTGACTGATGGAGCTCTGGGTATCGGCCGTGGTTCTTTGCGCCACTCCCTGGCCACGCTGAAGCAACGGGGAGAAGACAAGAAGTTCCCCCTGCCCTTCCCCTTCCCCTGTAAACTCTACATCATGTGTATCGCCAATGCAGAGGAGGTGCTATGACAATTTATTCTAACAAACGCGAGTTTTTAAATGATAAAATGATTCCTGGCTCATATTTTATAAATGATTTGTAGATGAGTTCTACTTAAATTTATTTAAGCATGAGTCAATAGGCCGTGCATTTCTAAATCTTTATTATTAATATAAGCATAATTTATTTTAACTTGCAGCTTCAAGCCACAGATGCCATGGACAACTTGGAGCAGCTGCTCACATTAAGTGGTGGAGAAGGACAGATTTTTACTATGGATGGACCCCTGTGTTTAAAAAGTGTTCAAACTATGTTTGGGTACGTGGCCTTGATGCAAAGTATTTACCAGATAACCAACTTCTGAAAAGCTTTATTGTACAAATTTCATGGAGATATAATGGATTGGTTGTAACTGTGAATCTCTGGATATGTGTGTTGGTAGAAAGCTAATTGACCAGGCGTACATGCCCTTCCATGCTGTGCTGCGCTGTGGAAATCTAGCCTCTGACGTGCAGGTGTTTCCCAGGCCGGAGCCTGTGATGTTGGATGAGGAGGTTGACCCACTTCCAAAAACAGTGCTAAATGGTACTGCACACAGGAATATCCCTAGGCCAATACATACATCGGTACAGCGCTCCGAATGAATTCTAACACCAACGGTGAAACGTTGTATAGAAATGACATATAAGCCTAATGTTCTTTGTGTACGTATATAGGAGTTTGCCACTATGCTGGTTTTATATTTTAATGTTGAGAGACTTGGTCTCAATATGCTTGTCTGAGAATGATTATACATTCAGCAAGCTTTTGTAACCCATCTGCCTCAAGGTTTGACATGAGCACAGAGTGAAAATGGGTCCTTCAAATGTCTGATTTTACATTTTACAGATTTAAGCCATTAAGCAATTGAGCTAAAATTGCTGTGCACAGCCACCTTCAACATAAGTAAATGTGAATATAACCTAGAGTGTCTTAAGAACAGCAATTGCTCTTGCTGGCATGACTCTCAAGGCCCCTGCATATTGTGACCTTAAACAATTTAACTCTGTTCAATTGGAATCAAAGCAGTTCAATAACAAGGTTTTGTTTGAAGCCTGAAATGTGGCAAAAGGTTGAAAAGTTCAAGGGGGCCGAATACTTTTGCAAGGCACTGTGTATGTATGTATGTGTGTATATATATATATATCACGCTATAATCAGATATTCATTGTTATATATTGAACTAGTATATAAATGGATTGTTTTAATATAATATTTGTTAAACAGTGTTTGTTAGTGCTATTAGTGCCGGATTTTACCATATGACATACGCGTTCCTCTGTATGCTTGTATTTTTGTTTCAGAGTTGGAAATTGTGGGCTTTATTGAGATTGGAGATATTGCCAGTCCTCCAGTCCTGTCCAGACACCTGGTCCTCCCTATAGCTGTAAACAAAGGTAGTCCACTATCAGACTCTTTGTGTATCGTTCTGTTTGATTATGAAGACAAAATGCCAATTCTGTCTTTTTGAATTCATTCACAGAAGCAGAAGAAGTGGGAACAGCTGCAACTGATGAAATGGAAGAGGAGCCGTCAACCAATCAGATGGCAGGGAAAAGCCCCAATTTTTGTGTCCTCTTGCATGGCAGTCTGAAAGTGGAAGGCATGGTGGCTCTGGTAGAGCTTGGGTAAAAAAATAAAAAAAAAATTATACTGTGGTGTGTCAATATGTATTGTCTTGCTGTGCTTTTACACTATAGCTAATGTGAAGCAGTGATCTAATGTGTGATGTGCTAGTGATGCTGTTTGTCTCCAATCATAATCGTTTTGTTATTCTATTAGGTCTGAATGGTATGGGATGCTCTACTCGCAGGCAGACAGTAAAAAGAAGTCAAATCTGATGATGTCGATTTTTGAGCCTGGACTGCTGCCTCTGCCATGGCTGGGAAAAATATCTCAGCTTGGACCCATCTCAGGTAGGATACAACTTGTCCTGTGCTTGGGCATGGCAATTTGAATGTTAACCTTGGGTCCTTACTGTGATTACAGGTAGCTCCTCTGAGGTGAAGCCTCATGTACCAATCGGCCATAACATTAAAACCACCTGCCTGATATTTAGGCAGTGCTGCCTACGCTCTTACCCAAAAAGGCACGGAGTCTATAAGACCTTTGAAGGTGTCCTGTGATATGTGGAATCAAGTCCTATAAGTGACAACCTTAGCAACCTTCTGTATCCTTTTGTGTTTTAGATGCTCTAGAGAATCCTTATGGGGAGGATGACAGCAAAAGCCCTTTCCCTGTACTACCCAAATCCAAGCGCAGCTATGCTCAGAATGTTACAGTATGGATCAAAGCCAGTGGACTGCAGGTATTTTAGGCCATGTCTCAATCATATGATGGTGTTTTGCAGATTTGTAATGCTGACCTGTACGTCCCAAAAAGGTCACTAATTCCACATAATGTAATCCTGAACTTTTTTTGGCCACAGACTGATGTCCAGAAGATCCTTCGAAATGCAAGAAAACTTCCAGAGAAAACACAAACCTTCTACAAGGTGAATTACACATCCTTGTATTTCACAAATCTGAGTGAAGTGGTTCTCATCAATGATAAGCTTTGACATGCTGTTTTTGGTTTATATTAAAGGAGTTAAATCGATTGAGGAAGGCCGCTTTGGCTTTTGGTTTCTGGGAGCTGTTGAAAGGTGTGGCTGACCTTCTGGAAAGGGAGTGCACCTTACTGCCTGACTCCGCCCACCCAGACGCTGCATTCCAGCTATCCCACGCTGCCCAGCAGCTCAAGTTGGCCAGTACTGGAGACTCCAAGTACGCGGCCTACGATCACATCATCACCCCAATGCTCACTGACTTCTCAGGAGGACCATGTGGAGCTGACAGGATGTAGCGGAACAACAAGCTGTGTAGAATGGACACATGTTGCCCCTGGAAGAACAGTCTTGAAGAAGCTTCTCCCTGCATTTTCATCACTGACGAGGTTGATGACATTACAGTAATTCCTAGAGTGCATTTAAGACTGCAATTTCAAGTTGTAGGAATTCAAGAAAGTTAAGATTTGGGAATACACACCAATTAGCCATATAGCTGAATCACCTGCGTACTATTGTGTAGGGTTCCTTCATGCCATTGAGGCATGGACTCCACAAGATCTCTGTCATGTCCTGTAGTATCTCTCACCTGTACGTTAGCAGCAGATACTTTAAGTTTCAATCCCTTAAGTTCTATACGTTGTGAGGTGGGGCCTCCATGGATCAACTTTTGTCCAGCACATCCCACAGATGCTGCATTGGACTGAAAGTCAACACTGGACCCTTTGGCATGTTCCTCAAACCAGTCCTGAGAGTTTTCTGCAGTATATCAGGGTACAACCCGTTGCCATGAAGGGGTGTACTTGAGCTGCAGCAACGTTAGGTTGGTGGTACGTGCCAGGACTCAAGGGTTCCCACACAGCAGAACATCGTACCGGGCATCACACTGTCAATTTTATTAATGTTGTAATGGCTGATCTGTGTACAAGGATCACTGAAATGAATCTGAAGCAAATTCTGTATGACCTCAATTTTCTATTGTCATAACACCCTTTAAATATCCCTGAAAAGTTTCTTGACAAGTATTTGATTAGTGTACATGGCATTAGTCTGTTCCAAAAAGGACATTATAATATAAAATCATATGCCGCTCAGCCATAATATTAAAAACCACCTATTTCTACACTGTCTATTTTATCAGCTTCAATTACCATAGTGGTGCACACTAGTTTTACAATTACATACATACTTATGTTGCTCCGCATACTTTCTTAGCCTTCTTTCACCCTGTTCTCTAATGGTCAGGAGCACTACAGATCAGGTACTATTTGGGTTTTGGATCATTCTCAGCACTGCACTGACACTGTCATGGTGTTGTGCTAGTAGGAGTGGATCAGACACAGTAGTGCTGCAGGAGTTTGTAACTACACATCAGTGTCGATGCTGAGAATAGTCCACCAACCTGAAACATCCAGCCATCAGCATCCTGACGAAGGATTAGAGGATGACTATCAAACTGCACCAACAAAAGAGCTGTGTCACAGTGCACAGTCAGTGGGCAGAGTATCTAACAACTCTAGCAGCACTGCTGTCTCTCAGGAACTCGTACCAGTGTAACACACACTAACACCACCACCTCAGTGTCACTGCAGTGCTGAGAACAAACCACTGCCCAAATAGGACCTGATCTGTGCTGGACCTGAAGATTGTAGAATATGGTGAATGGGGACAGATGGACTACAATCTAACTGAAGCGGAGCTGATCAAGTGGCCAGTGAGTGTAGAAACAAGGAGGTGGTTTTAATGTTATGGCTGATCGGTGTATAAACCAGCCGAACCCAACTGTGGCTTTCTGCTAGGTTTTACCTTGCCACTGTCCCTGAGCATCTTGGTCTCTACCAGTTTGTTGTTGAGGTAAATACAGAAACACACACTGAATTTCTCATTCCAATCAGTCTTGTTACTCAACATGAAAACCTGCCAAAACATCTCATAACGGAATGATCATAAGATTAATAAATACTTTCACAGTCGTATCAAATCTGAAAATCTCAGCTCAGCAGTGATTCACACGCAGGGGGGATGGATGCTTGATTTGGTAAGGTCTCCTGTCTGAGACAGTGAAGGAACAGAGGGAACATGAATGATGGTGGCATGTAAGGCAGGATGCTTAATGCAGGCGATTCTATATAAAGCATCTCAGTTGGTTTTTCTCTTTTTTACTCTGAACCGTCTCTTCCTTTGCTTGTAGAGGTGGCTGAAGTTGACGAAGAGTCCTGTAATGTCCAGCAGTGATGTATAATTCAGTGTTTTGTTACAATCATTACATTGCAGCATTTCAAATCATGGTCATTAAAAGGAAAGACTCACCTAGGAACATCAGCAGCAGGTACAGATGCAGCATGTAGGAGAAGCTTAGTGAGGATCCAAGGGCTTGTGGCAGAGGAATGCTTAGGAATTTTGTCTCATCAAAGATTGGGATTGACTGAATGACTGCTACAGCTGATGGTGAAACAGAAGAAAAAAACAATTAAGGGTGTTTATCCCCTAACTGCTGATTTTGTAAGTTTTCCCACCTACAAAGAATGGTGAGGTCTGCAATTTGTATGTAGGTACACTTCAACTGTCAGAGACAAAAATCCAGATAATCACATTGTAGGATTTATAAATAATTAATTGGCATTTTATTGCATGAAATAAGTATTTGATCACCTACCAACCAGCAAGAATTCTACCTCTCATAGACCTGTTAGGTTTTTTTTTTTTAAGAAGTCCTCCTATTCTGCACTCATTACCTGTATTAATTACACCAGAACTGCACGGGAGGACGTGGTCAATGACCTAAAGAGAGCTGGGACCACAGTCTCAAAGATTAGCGTTAGTAATACACTACAACGTCATGGATTAAAATCCTGCAGGGCATACAAGGTCCCCCTGCTCACGCCAGCACATGTCCAGGCCTGTTTGCAGTTCGCCAATGACCATCTGGATGATCCAGAAGAGGCATGGGAGAAGGTCATGTGGTCAGATGATACCAAAATAGAACTTTTTGGTGTTAACTCCACTCGCCGTGTTTGGAGGAAAAAGCAGGATGAGTACATCCCCAAGAACACAGTCCCAAACATGAAGTATGGGGGTGGAAACATCATACTTTGGGGGTGCTTTTCTGCAAAGGGGACATGACGACTGCACCATATTGAAGGGAGGATGGATGGGGTCATGTAGCATGAGATTTTGGCCAACCTCCTCCTTCCCTCAGTAAGAGCATTGAAGATGGAATATGGCTCGGTTTTCCAGCATGACAATGACCTGAAACACACAGCCAGGGCAACTAAGGAGCGGCTCCGTAAGAAGCATATCAAGGTCCTGAAGTTACCTAGCCAGTCTCCAGACCTGAACCCAATAGAAAATCTTTGAAGGGAGCTGAAACGCAGTGTTGCCCAGCGACAGCCCCAAACCTGAAAGATCTGGAGAAGATCTCAATGGAGGAGTGGGCCAAAATCCCTGCTGCAGTGTGTGCAAACTTGGTCAAGAACTACAGGAAACGTCTGACCTCTGTAATTGCAAACAAAGTTTTCTGTACCAAATATTAAGTTCTGTTTTTCTGTTGTATCAAATACATACTTCATGCAATAAAATGCAAATTGATTATTTAAAACTCATACAACATGATTTTCTGGATTGTTTTTTTTTCTGTCTCTGACAGTTGAAGTGTACCTATGATACAAATTACAGACCTCTCCATTCTTTGTAGGTGGGAAAACTTGCAAAATCGGCAGTGTATCAAATACTTTTTTCCCCCACAGTAATCCATTACATTCCTGTTAGGGCACTGGTTCTGAAACTTTTTCTGTAGGACCCCTTTTTGTAGATAAGAATATTTTCAAGCCCTCCCACTCTGGCACACACTGGAATTTAAGCTTGTTTTAAACAGTGTAATTCATACACACCTGCAACGTATAACTGAACAAAAAAAGTAACAAATCACCTGTATTCAGTTTTCACTCTGTAACAGCAGCGCTCGAACCTGCATCATTCAAAAGCCTTGCTGCGCCCCCATTTTGGGAACCACTGTGGTAGGGTATTCTAACAATGTTGGTAGTTTAGTTATGTAACAGAGACAGAATATAAAACTTTCCTCTTTTTATTAAGGCGTATGCACTTACATCATTACACATTTGGTTTTCTTTGTTTGTTTCGTTTTTAAAGCCATGAATTACCTTTCGGCTTTACTCATGGCAGAAGGTTTAGTGTGGTACTTGTTAATCTATGACTACGTCACAGCTGGGGCTTCATTCCTATTGCTTCTCCTCAATATATTCCAGGGCCATCGCTATGGCTGTTGCTTCTGCTTTTGAAGTTTGTTACATGGGCTTGGTTTCATGGATTACTCGGGTTTTGTGATATAGTGCAGTGCAAGTTATAGGTGTACATCTTTTTGAAACATTGTAACTCTGCTTTTTCCTGGTCAGGGTTGTGTGTGGCTCTGGCACTTAACCCCTTAGAACACAGGGCATAAGTCTGCCCTGGATGGGATGCCAGCTTATCGCAGAGCTGCAAAGAATATTTGCAAGGCAATAACCTGGGTGGAACAATACATTCGTGCTAGTACACTAGAAAAGAGATGCACAAAGACAGCGAACACAGTAGAGACAAGAAGTCCTGCCCATGCCACAAATAGTGGGTCCGCAGTACCACCACAATATTATGCTGACATCATATAACATATGGCTCCCACTCCATTTGCCATAGAAAAACATTTTCCAGGTTTAATTAGATTCAAATGGCACGGTTTGAGTGTATTCCTATACTCACCTTCAGCCAGCACACCAAGTGGATATAAGGGAATCCAAATAGTGTAACGGAGCCAAGTCAGTGTCTTCCACTCTGTGTCAATGCAGGCCAGCATGTAGAAGGGATACCTAATGTAAAAAATAAACACAAAGGTCTGATAATATATTTGAACACATTGTCAGAATGGTGACTTCTGGGTTCACATGTGCTCTAAAATTAACAGCCATGTTTAAAAAAAAGCTCCAGAAATCCCTGGTTCAATACTTACTGACCCATGTGTGGAGTCTGCAAGTGTTTAGTCTGGGTATTCGGTTCTCATCTTTTATGCGTTCCAGGTTTGTCAAGATCCGAAAATGACGAGTACTGAGCAAATTTTTCCCCATAAGGAAATGTAAATTGAATTAATCCATTCCAGACCCCAGAAAATCCACACTGTATAAGACATTATATGCATGAATGGAGTTGTATTGTACAGGTGCTTCCTGATTTATGATGGGGATATGTTCCAACAAATCTACCATAAGTTAAACGAGTATTTGGTAGAGCGATCTATATTATATAATAGCCTATGATAAATAATGATAAGTACATTAAAACATAAAAACACTTACATTAACCTACAGTTTTCCAAAAACATTAACACAAAGTTTATTTTATAATAAAGTGTTGAAAAATCTCATGTAATTTAGTGAGAAATGGATTGAAAGTGAAAGTACACATTGTATTGGGGAACTCTGGGGGTTGGCCATAGCTGCTAATGCAACTGCAGCCTATGTTCTGGGCATTAAGTCCTGTTTCCTTTTCGGTGTCTGTCAAAGTACAACTTCTAATTAGGACCGATGAGACTTATTTGCACTTAAGATTCAGTACTGTAGATGTAAAAATTAAAGAAAAATCCGATGAAAATAGCGATTCACTGGGTAACCGCTTTGTGAATCTGAACCAAGATGACTTTGTACTGAATCAGGATTCATGAATCGAGTTCTGCTGAAACAGCTTGCACGGCTCGACTCATTGCAAGTTAAGCAAGTGAACACCGCGTACCGAGCAAACGATGAGAACCAATCCAAATTTTTTGGGTTCAAAGTGTACAAGAACCGAATTCAATGAGAAACTGAGGTTGTCGAGAACCAAGGTACCACTGTATACATAAACTCATGTTTCATACACAGAAATTGCAAGGCACGCAAAAAAAATAGCCAAATACAAAGTTGGCGGAAAAGAATACAAAAATGAAAATAATTCCAGGACACCATTAATGGTAGACAGGTATGCAATATACAATTCAGATACTCACCTGAATATCTCAATGGTACTCCACAGATAGAATACGAAGAAAACAACAGGCTTGTTCTGCATTTCCTCTAGGCTGCCAAAAATGACAAAAAGGACAACGTTCCTCCCCATCACCTGTTTAGAGTACAGAAATACAAGTTTGACCATGTTACATAATTCAGCATTTCTTTATAACCATGCATATAACTGACAACTGTGGAAACAGATTTATGACATCGCTTTCAAATGCCAAAATGTTCATCTTTTTTTTTTACTATATTTAAAATTGTGCTAAAATACTAATACACCAATTGGGTACTACAGCGTGTATAAAATGAGCAACTCGGAAGCAAAGGAACTAAATGCTTTATTTGCATGCCTGTCAATAGTGTTCAACAGATGCCAAAAAAGTCATGAATAACTAATGAGAAACCAGTATTCAGCTTCAGGCAGATGTGAACAATATTGTAGCCCATTAAACCTTTCAGAAAAAATATGAAGGCATTAATGGGCTTTAATTATAATGTTTTTACCTTCTGTTAAAGAGGTCATATCTGGTGTGTCTGGCAACCCACAAACTGAAATCATACAACCCAGTCATTATTTCTGGAATGGCTAATTCAGAACAAGCTATTCGGATTTTGTTCTCCATGCGTCACGAGGAGGTTCATTAGAATTATCCCTCATCTGAGTAATGCCAAACATGGCTTGTGAACTACGTTTGCAATGGTGCGCCCGGTTTTCTTTGGTTAGTCATTATATTTGACGGCAATGTTGCAGCTACAGTCAGCACAAACTGCTAAGAATAAAGTGACTGGTTGAAACTTTGTGGACATAATTTACAGGTGTAGTAGAATAACTCCATATGCCTCAGTAAACCTATCTATTAACATAATATGCTATATCATGCAATGCCTAATGCAGGTGAACACACCCCTGTATAGCATGTAACATTTGCATACTCGTGATTTGGGAGCAGATAGCTTAACCACATTGTTTTCCAACCTGGATTACAACAACGCAAGACCGGCAATGAATTTTTTCCTACAAGAGTGGTTAACTATCAACTGTCCGTGGAAAAAAAAAAAATGAAGACTAGGGAAATGTAAGTAATTAAATAATAGTTCAGCTTTTTAGCACTAAAGGCCATCACATCCAAGGTGTGCAATCACATCTGCATGTCCAAGATATGTCTCTTCTTCATAAAAATGTCAGTTTAAGTTTTAAGCAGTGTGGGCAACTTCTATTCAAGTGCCACTGCGGTTTTTACTTGGTGTTAATAGACCATGTAGAAACAGAGACACACTCATAGAAATTAATAAATACAAATATTTAATTTAACAAGTAAATATATTGACCAAAAAAAAAACCCAGACAGATATAAATCTCAGATTAGTGCAAAACTCGGGATGCAGATACATCTTAGGCAGATATGGAAATGATTACAGATGTGGTCTCATTAGACACTGGGTCTTGCCACAAGAGGGCACAAAAGGGTTTCCCCTGATGCTCTATAAAAAGGCCCTCAGAGGTAACTTTTGGGTAGTGTACCTCTTAGTGAGAGATTGTTGACTGCTAGACATGCCTCTATGACACACTCAAAGACATTTTGCCCAGCTGACAGATTTTGAGAGGGGGTGCATCAATGGACTGAGAGGAGTAGGATGGCTGTTTCAAAGAATTGTCAGCCATCTAGTGTCCGGACAACCCAGAAAGACCACCAGTAGAAAGGATCGTTTGATCGGCCAACAAGCTCCCAGAGTTTCATTGTCCAGCATTAGACACCTTCATTAAAACACCCGTCTCTGCCCAGACCATTTCCAGCTGCAACATCTGTGGGTACATGTGGCACAGGATAGCATATGGAGCCCGTTTGCCTCCAATGCCCAACCGTATCTCATCTTGTATCCAGCCCAGAAGCAGCCTATAATAAACATATCCTTTTGCTCCAATATTGGAATCACTTACACAGATCAACATTACATTCACACATATAAAGTTATTAGATTCCAACAACTCTTTCCTGGCGAGTTATTTTTGAAACCATGTGCCAAAAAACAAATAAAAGACAAATGAATAAACCATGCACTGGACCTTTACCGAACTCTTTATATGCATGCTAAACTTAAAAGTCTCCATTTACATGCACACAATGTAATCTGATCCAATGTAATGCGCATGCGTGGAAAATCGCTTAGTGTACGTTAGCAGAGCTATCAGAGAAAGGTGAGAGAAGTGTGAAAACTGTGGCAGGCACAGCTATACTTCTTTCAAATGTACATATTAAACAGGAGCGAAGAGTCAGCATTCACGTCCTGAAACATTCTTCACATTATCGTACAACCCAGTCAATCATTTTTTTCAAAAACTTTCATATATCAAGATCAACTTTAAGTTAAAAACACCGTTTCCTCTGGAAAACAACTGCATAATGCAATCGCACAAGCACAGAACATACAGTATGACTGGAATTGTAATCTAATGCAGGGATATTATTCCTCTATTTAACAGATTATTTCAAGTTTTATCCACCTCACTCAGTCTGATAAGATTTCTGATTCAGACTTGGCTATAAATTCAACTATAAAGAGATGATTAGGCATGTAAACACCATTAATCTAGGCATTATTAACCATCTACTTGTTGACAATATAAAAGAGCAAAATCGGTGTATTGAAAATGAATGGGAGACATATTAGAGCACATGTTCTACAGTGGTGCTTGAAAGTTTGTGAACCCTTTGGAATTTTCTATATTTCTGCATAAATATGACCAAAAACAACATCAGATTTTCACACAAGTCCTAAAAGTAGATAAAGAGAACCCAGTTAAACAAATGAGACAAAATATTATACTTGGTCGTTTACTTATTGAGCAAAATGATCCAATATTACACATTAGTGAGTGGCAAAAGTATGTGAACCTCTAGAATTAGCAGTTAATTTAAAGCTGAAATTAGAGTCACGTGTTTTCAATCAATAGGATGACCATCATGTGTGAGTGGGCACCCTGTTTTATTTAAAGAACAGAGATCTATCAAAGTCTGCTCTTCACAACACATGTTGGTGGAAGTGTATCATGGCACAAACAAAGGAGATTTCTGAAGACCTCAGAGAAAGAGTTGTTGATGCTCATCAGGCTGGAAAAGGTTAGAAAACCATCTCTAAAGAGTTTGGACACCAATCCACAGTCAGACAGACTGTGTACAAATGGAGGAAATTCAAGACCATTGTTACCCTCCCCAGGAGTGGTCGACCAACAAAGACCACTCCAAGAGCAATGCGTGTAATAGTTGCCGAGGTTACAAAGGACCCCAGGGTAACTTCTAAGCAACTGAAGGCCTCTCTCACATTGGCTAATGTTCACGTTCATGAGGCCACCATCAGAACAACACTGAACAACAATGGTGTGCATGGCAGGGCTGCAAGGAGAAAGCCACAGCTCTCCAAAAAGAACATTGCTGCTCGTATGCAGTTTTATAGAACATTCTAAGGGTTCACAAACTTTCAAGCACCACTGTATCTTTATTATTTGTTCTTCGTGAACCTGGACTATGGTGACACACTGTAAATCTTAATTTAATTAAGTGCTTTAGACATTCTATTGTGAGCTGTGGATTCTGTATGATCTAAAGCACCTACCTGTATAAAGGCAGGCATCACACCAGTTTTGACCAACCCCAGAGCAGGGTTGATGACCTCCGCGATTGCCAGCATCTGGCAGAAGTACATGACATCAGCAATGGTGTGAAAGGTATCGTAGAAAGAATCTGTTAATGGAGGGGAGAAAGCAGTATGAACAATATTCATTTGGTTCTATACATGTTCATATGTTCATCCACAACATCCTCATTACTTCTTGTGATGCAATGTATAGTTAGAGAACCTAATAAAAATGGCTCTCATATACAGTAGACATGTGTAATGCTCTCTGTACATTTACCTTCCCCAAGTATGAAAAGTCGTACAGTCATGTTGACAAAGATCCAGGAAAACCCCAGGAACTGGACCATGTTGTACATGAAGAGATATCCTCTTTTCAAGCCTTGGTAAGCTGTGGGTGAAGGGTGTTGGATATTTTAAGGCTGACCTTCTTCCCATCATTTGCAACGTTTTATGTTATGAATTAGAGTTGAGGCTCACTCACGGTCCTTTCGAATCCTTGACTCGACGCTTACTTTATGTATTCTTTCTTCCTGCATAAACGGAAACAAAAAAATTAGAGAACGTTAAAAGATTTTGAGCTGTAATGTTTCTACACTTGTGGATGAAGTAAGTATTTTCCCCCCAGGATGTCAGTCTTAAACACTGCTAATCATTTGGATCCAAACCCCAACCTTTTCCCGCAGCTCCATCTCAGCGTCTGACTCATCCAGCCAGCGGTCAAAATCTGGTGCCAGAAACACAGGCTTCTTCTCCTGCATGGTGAGCCGATCCCACCAGCAATGCTCCTTCTTCCTCACTGTGATGTTCACCTGCCGCTGAGTAGATTTCTGTTTTATCTAAACAGTCAAAGAAGTACACATTCAGGACATACATTTAAATCGTAATTATGGTTGCAAAACATGGCGGAATTATTTTGTTTTATACTGAAATCACAATTATGGATTACATAACAGTTTTAACTAACTATGCAGTTACCTTACAAAGTTGGGTACCCGAATGGCTTCTATGGATGTACCTACTTCAATAATAGTTGTCTGATAGCTATAAAATAATGTTACATATATTTGAATTGTCCAATAAAATACTAAAAATATCTCTTTGAGCAAATAACAGAATATGTCCACACACACACACACAAACAAATACACACTAATTTGGTTACAAAATGAAACTGCGTTCGTTTTCCGTGTTTATAGTCCGTGTTGTGAAGCTGTCACAGTGGGGCAAAGAAGTATTTAGTCAGTCACTGATTGTGCAAGTTCTCCGACTTAGAAAGATGATAAAGGTCTGTAATTTTCATCAGAGGTACACTTCAACTATGAGAGACAAAATGAGGGGGAAAAGATCCAGGAAATCACATTGTAGGATTTTTAACTCGCCATGTTTGGAGAAAGAAGAATTCCGAGTTGCGCCATACCTACTGTGAGGCATGGGGGTGAAAACCTCATGCTTTGGGGCTTTTTTTTCTGCAGAGGGGACAGGACGACTGATCCGTGTTAAGGGAAGAATAAACGGGGCCATGTATGGTGAGATTTTAAGCCAAAACCTCCTTCCATCAGTGAGAGCACTGAAGATGGAACATGGCTGGGTCTTCCAGCATGACAATGATCCCAAACACACCGCTCAGGCAACGAAGGAGTGGCTCCGGAAAAAGCTTTTCAAGGTCCTGGAGAGGCCTAGCCAGTCTCCAGACCTCAACCCCATAGACAATTTGTGGAGGGAGTTGAAAGTCCGTGTTGTTGCCCCAAAACAATCACTGCTCTAGAGGAGATCTTGCATGGAGGAATTTGGCCCAAAATACCAGCTACAGTGGTTGGCAAAACTGGTTGGAAGACTTACAGGAAACATTTGACCTCTGTTCATTGCCAACAAAGATTATGTTACAAGTATTGAGTTGAAGTTTTGTTATTGACCAAATTACTAATTTCCACCATAATCATAATTTACAATTTTTTTTTTTTAAAAATCCTAACAATGTGATTTCCCCTGATTTTTTTCCTTATTTTTGTCTCTCATATACGTTTTTGGCCTGGTTTCATATTTTTTTAGTGTCAAAACATGAAAAAACCAAAAATTTGACCTCTGTCATTGCCAACAAAGATTATGTTACAAAGTATTGAGTTGAAGTTTTGTTATTGACCAAATACTAATTTTCCACCATAATTTACAATTTTTTCTTTAAAAATCCTACAATGTGATTTCCTGGATTTTTTTTCCTTATTTTGTCTCTCATAGTTTTTGGCCTGGTCATATTTTAGTGTCAAACATGAAAAAACAAAAATGTGATAAAATGCATTAACATGTTAAAGGTGGTCATACTCATTTCATTAGGAAACAGCATGTCAGCCATTTTGTGTAGTGATGTCACATGTTCACACAAGACATCAACAATAATGTGTAAATGGAAGCATGACAGATCATTTATTACACTTAAATTATGGTCCCTATAGCCCAACAGTACATTATATATTATGCAGAATGTAGGGTATAGTGAGTAAAAGACAAATTGGGACACTGCTGACACAAGGATCAAAATATTATTATGTAACATATCAACATTTGACAGCCCTAACGTTTTCATTAATCGCATTTTCATACACGGAATGATCCTATAATCTATGCCATAGGTTCTACACACCATATATAGGACTTTTATCCAATGGTAAACGGCACTAAATAATTTCTGACACTACCTTTTCCATCTTTCCTCATTACTGCCAACAAACAAGTCCAGTGTAACTGCACAGTTTGCACATCGTGTTTCTAATGAAAATATTTTGCACCAAAAAGACATTGTTTTGGTCATCGCTACTGTCATTTTTGTGTTTATTTAATTACTAAGAAGGCTGTATAGTGCTTTTTAAAAGATTTCAAAAACTTTAGTTTCAACTACAAAATGTCATCATGATGGTTTGAAACACAATTTCGACATTTACTTGAGTCTTTACATTTCTTAACGAGAACGCGTGCTTCTCTGCATGTTCTCCAACACGCCTCAAGGGTTTGAGGTTTTCATAAATTAATGTAAAAGCTGGTTCCTACCTCAGGTTTTACTGGTTTTAAAAACTCTAAACAGAATTCATATTCATTTTCTCCTTTTGCTCCATGCCCCTGACCTGGTACAAAAAAAAACAGGAAACAAAGTGGTTAAATATGAAGTTTTATGTTTTTAACTGCAGATGTTGAAATATAGCCTACCTCTGAAGTGGAGAGTGTTGTCTTGGACACTAACGTCGAGGTTCTGCAAAAGAAGCAGGAGTTGTGGTTTTGTATTTCCTGACCAAATATGCAAAACTGAAGACACATATGCCACTGTGTATAAATTACTCTTTCTAGCCTATATATAGACTGAAGAGTGCAACTGCAACGATATCTCTAAACAAACTCAAGCAAGTTTGGTATTATTTGCCTTTGTGTAGGCAAAACGCAACTGTCTGACTTATTCAAATAACTTGTGACAGTACTGATAAAACCAAAATGTTACCTCAGAAAATCCATCCTCTCATATTTGCATAAAACCTGTGTACACAATAAATAACTAGCTGCACCTTCTCTTGGGGAAACAAAACAGTGCCACAACTGTGCTTAAAAACTACCCTGCCATTAGTTTTTAGTAGATATTCCATTAACCTTTTGATGTCCATCACTGGTCATGAGATGCATTTTGAAATGTTATAACTCTACATTTATAACCAGTAAAGAAATTCTGTTGGAAGTCAATTTTATCCAAATGAGGAATAATATACACCCACTTTATTAAAAACAGCACAGTTATGTAATTATCAAGCCAAAAATCATCAGGTAGTTTGAAACCAACACTGATGAAGGACTAGAATATGACCAACATTATCTGTGCCTGAAATACAATTATCTACAGTTTCAAAATGTACAACTACAATTTGTGCCCAGTAAACGAACACTGTTTAAGAACCCAACAACACTGCCGCACCTGATGCACTAGCAAGTCACTGCTGTCAGTGTCACTAATGTACTGAGAAAGGTCAACAACCCAAACAATATGTGGTCAAAGACAGTCCTCTTTCTACTGGAATTAAGGGGGCTGAGAAATGCACACAGCAACAGATGGGCTGTAGTCGGGTAACTGCGTACCTACAATGTGCACCTGTATGTTGTGCACTTGAGGATCACAGAGAGCTGGTGACTGGCAGCACAGGGCACAAGGCAGGAACCAACTCCAGACAGGGCACCAATCCATCACAGGGCACACAGAGGGCCACTTTACTGAGACCCATTGATCTAAAATGTATTTGGAATACGGAAGGAAACTGGAGTACCCAAAGAAAAGCCAGACTAAGAATTGAACTAGTGAGGTATATATAAAGTGGTTTAACTTTATATGTTTTTTCAGTAAAAGTACATTCACTTCTAATGAGTACAGCATGTATTACGGTGACAACATAAATTCGAAAACAAGAATCTAGATTTCGTACGAGTTAATGGGGGTGTAATCAAACACAATCTCTTACAAAGACTGGGGGTGGAGGTACTATGTCTCTCCTGAAAACCAATATCCCTGTATACAAACCTGTTCTCATCCTTTATTTCATAATGCTTATAAATAAAACATGAGCTGATAAGGTGACTGTACCAGATGGAATATGGCTGAGGAGCAGCACAGACCTTTATTCATTAAGAAACAAAGGACATGAATACTCACTTAAGATTACTCAACTACTAGTGGTTTGGTCACTGTTTGAAAAAGAAAACAGAAAAAACACTTGAACGCACACTTTGTTCTCCTTTTCTAGATGTCAGCACAACAATTTTGTGTCTTGGGTGAACAGTATGACAAAGCTATTGTACTGTGGTACTTAAAGACAACGCAATACATGATCTGCACATTTATTATTATAGCAACATTTAGTTTATCTAAACAAACAAAGAAACAAAATGTAAATCTACAAAACAGATAAATAGCACTCTAAAATGCTATGAAGGGTTCTTATTCAGGGGAGGCAGGACAGGGGATCACCCCTCGACAACCTCTTCTCACTCCAGTGATGGAATCGTGATTTCCTGCAGCCCGTGAATTCCGTTATAGGCTCCAGATCCCAACGAGGAGGTAAAACAAGAAAGTTTTCTCAATACAATAACAAGGGTGGCACGTTCAAAATGCGTTAGGTCAACTAACATCTCTAAAGTGTCCCAGTTTCTGTCTGAACTCCCATTGTCCAAACTTCCGCTATACTCTGTGTGGTATTTTAATTCCCTAACCTGTACTCTGAACCACTAGCTCCTGCTATAAAGAACAGCGACACACAAAACTAACTCCATGGAATTAGTAACTGTGCCAACTCAGAGCATGTCAGTGTAGTGTTGCAGACGTAGATGGCATTCGGATTCCTCTACAGCCTCCACTTCCCTCCTATCTGCAAGTAACCTAAAATCTTATTTTTAACTAGCCATAAATTTCAACAGGCAAGACAGCCAGCCAGAAAGACCCTGGCTCCTAATTATTCTGACATCACGCAGCAGGTACGGCTTTGAATATGCCAAAACAAAGACAGGAATTTTCCCATAAGATATAATGGAACAGGCTACCAATATTCTAGTATTCACTATCCAAACTGTTTTCAAGACTAAGGTACATTTGGATAACAGACATTGAATGCGGGTCAATTACAGAGTTATAAACCACATTCAGATAATGTGATCCAGCCAAGTGCAAAAAATGCATACACACATGTACATTAAACTCCTTTTTTTGTTTTTGTAACCAAAGATCCTACGAAAAGCAGAAACACTATACGTTACCATGTAGTGCAGAGGAACTGTAACAGCAAAGAGTGGGACACTTCTGATGCCAAACTAGAGACCCAGGACTGATTCCCACCTGGCTGCTGTATGTGTGGGTATTCTTCGGGTACTCTGTTTATCTCTCCCATTCCAAAGACATTTATTAGGTCAAGCAGGGTCTCTAAAGTGTGTGTGCGCATCCTGGATTGGTTCCCACCAATCGTACCCTGTGCTACCAGACAGGTCTTGTCCGGCTAACTCTAAATTAGTTTGGTATAGCAAATGAATTGATTAATTGCATTTTTCTCTGAATGGTATAAAACACACAAGCAACATATAGGTTCTACATAATATATTAAACAAACTACTTGTTTCAATCCAGGACATTCCTAAAACACACACACAATCTGTCCCAAATCTAATATTTGAAATGAGAATTATATCTCCTATTTATATCTACTGTGCTTTGGTTGGAACTGAAGGATATTTGGTGTCAGGACCTGAATGATTTTTCCTTACTGCTCTATAGAAAACATCATTTCTTTATGCAGTACGTACTGTACTATGAAATCTGTATACTGTTACACCCCTATTCTTTAAACAAAAACAATGGAATCAAACAATCGTTACAACAGTTTTGATGTACAAACAGCAGTTAGACATGTCCTGAAATCTGCAGATACACACCACACTCCCAAGAAGTAATATGGCTCATATCATCATATGTCCCTGCCCTGTACAGTATTTACTGACAGTCTACACTGTAGCTTGCTAACTAGCTGTCAAACTAACCTGTCAGATAATACGACTAGCACCAAAAATGTCTGCTAAGAATTACAAATATTTCACACGCGCAGAATTACATACAAACACCATCACATACAACCTCCTACATGCGGAAGATCGTTTTACTAATAGTCAGTTAGTTATTGAATAGGCTGCAGCTAGCATGCACCGGAGAGACCTCGGTTACCTTTGCATCGCTTATCTCCACTCGCAGGTAAATTTCGCCGTGTCTCTGGGCCCAGAATACGTGAGGAGTGAGTGTTTGCATGGCGAAATGTTAATACTGCTCACAATGCTCGCCTCAGCTGTTGGGAACAAGGCTGAATGAAAGACGACCAGTAGCACAGAAGCATCAGAAGCAGGAGCAGAATGCCCGGAAGGCAAGGCAAGCCTTTACCCAGAATGTTCGCGCGTGCGCGTTTACAGCTGCGGGAGCGCGCTTTCCACAAACTACAAAGTGTAACGTGAATGGGGGTCTTTATAATTTATCTCAGCCATGCAAATACGGACTGTACTGGGGCATGATCCCCAATAAAATGTCGTTAATCTAAAATCACGAAGGTAATAAGTTAATTTTATCCCGTATTAATGAGCAGCACTACGTTTCCCATAATGTCCAGCATCTAACGCGTTCAGTCAGTTTCTTTCTCATTTCTGCACGATATCTAGGACCAGTCAAAGGATAAAGGGTTGTATTGTACCCCCAAAAAATCACATCAAAAAATTAAAATAAACCGAGTTCCTCTTCTTGTGTTGTGACTTTTATTGGCAGTTGGCAGGCCAGCTTTTAGGAGCCTTTACGGCCACCAACTGGACTGGAGCCTATTTACGTTATTAATTACATTATTTCATCCCCATATATTTTACAGACTAGCGCTTAACTATTTCCGTCTCAGAGCAATAAGAGCAAAGTCCAGTAGAGTCTTTCCTTATATTATGTAAGGATAGATTTATTCCTGTGAGGCCAATTCTAAGTCGAGTTATTATCATGTCTTATCTTGGGTTCCTGCCCTGTCTCCCTCTCATTCCTATTTGTTTGCAATCCCGTGGGGTTGCCGATGTCTCATGTGATCCCTCTTGGCTGTGTTACCTACCAGTTTCTCCTCTTTCTAGCTATGCTGCTATAGCTAATGCTGCCGGGGTCTCATGCTACACATGGCATCTGTGATTGTTTAATAGACACTGTGCTCTTAATCAATAACTAATTACATTTTCTGTTTTTTTCTCCGAGCTGTGTTCCAGTACCAATTCCAGCCCCACACATGATGTTCATCCGCTGCAGCTTCACTCAAGCTGCTTCCGTCATCAGCTCCAGCCCCATCATACCCGGGACACTTAATGCCGATGTGCATATTTCACATTTTATTCGAACTATGACTCCATGACTTTAGTTTCGTTCTTAGATTTATCATCTACGCCGCCCAAGGAGGTTGGGTCCCTTTTTGAGTCTTGGTCCTCCCAAGGTTTCTTCCTCATAACACTTAGGGAGTTTTTCCTTGTCACTGTCACCCTAGGCTTGCTCAATTTGGGACTGGACGTACTTATTAGGAGATAATCTAAACTTGTAAAGTTGCTTCGAGACAATGCTCCATTGTAAAAAGCGCTACATAAATAAATCTGACTTGACTTAACTTTGTTTTAGGATGTTATATAAAAGTTGACCAGTGTGAGTTTGGTTCCAGTATTTTTCGATATTCTTTGTATGTTTCTTTATGATGGTTTAGTTTCTATTTTGCTTAATGGCACTGTTATGTCTACTTCTTGATGTTTAAGTGAGTTTTTTGTCAATGGATTTACACTTTCATTACGTTCCACATCTATATGGGCAGGAACCCATCTGTAAATATGTTGAAAATGATTTATGTAGCTTTGGACTATGGACCACTGCGATCCTGTGTTAGACTTCTTTTCAATTATTTGTTTAGGTTTGTGTCCACTATTGATTTTATGAAGTGCCAGGGAGGAACATTTGTCATTGGTACAGTGTGGCTTATTTGTAGTTGGAATAAATCTGCTTTTTGCGCATTTGATTTCCTATCCATCCAAAACTACAAAACGTAGCTTTGTTGTACTCCTGTTGAATTGATTTCGTGGAGTGTTATAAAACAAATTGGTAAGTAATAGGCCCTTAAAAGAGCTCAAAAACCCACAACTGTACTCCCTACCAGCTCTTAACCTTAACTCAGTAACTTGATCTATCACAATGAGACATGAGGTAAACTTATATACTAGCTGATCAAATAAACTAAAAAAGAGAATACATCAGACAACAGCTAGAACTCTATACATAGATAGCCCATTCCCCCTGCTGTCACAGCTGATGGTTTGATCATTTTCTGAGCATCTGCATTTAAGCATTTAAGAAAATTTGTTAATACATTTAACTGATAATGACAAACAATGTAAACTAAACAGTGCCCAGAAGAATACTGAGGAACACATTATACACCAAACAAACTTATTATTGTTATTGTCAATGCACAGCTGTGTTCTTTTGACTGACTGACAAGCATAGGGGTACAACTGTGCCCCTCTAAATTGACAAGTGATCTAGATCTAGTCTAGAATCATTCTCATCTTTTTTATGAGCTACCCAGTCAAGGTACATATAGGGCAGTTTATAATAAATCCGTCTTTTTCGACGCAGCAATAATATTTCTGTTGTTTCTGCTTGGTACTGTTCTGTTAGAGCTGATGAAGGGGTAAAAATGTCGGATGGATTTGTGTGCAGAACGTCAATGCATCCTATGACCTGTAGAGGCGCTGTAGCAATGGTTCCTCTGCCGGTGTTGACGGAAGGGAAGAGTGTAGAAACGAGCGAATTTCACGAACTGGTTTTAGTTTCGCTTGTGTATCTATTCTGTGCACTATAAAAGTTTTGCAGATTAAGAACTGACAGACAGTTGAGCTGTATGTAATAAAAATGTTGATACGGCGACAGAAAGCAGTTCTGTGTTAACGTTCCTCCCACGATGCAGACCAGTTGTAACAGTACGAGCTCGACTCTAGACCTGAACACCAGTGGTTCTAAATTTCGGGTTCTTGTTGGTGTAACTGGAAGTGTTGCAGCACTGAAGCTGCCTCTGTTAGTGTCACGACTTCTCGAACACCCAGAGGTAAGGCTGGCGTTTAACCCTAGCGCTGTAAACGTTGAAACGACGCTTTTATTTGTTTTTTGTTTTTTTATTCTCCAGCAGAGGGCGCTATGCCTTCAGTAACAACTGGCGTCCTGTCGTTTCTCTGCATACCAAATCGTTCTTTGTTGGATTTGCACTCATTTGCCAATAGTGTACGTTTTATAAACATAACTTTTTTTACCTGGAGATACGGTTCGTTTAACATTTAATTGGGCTTTTCTTGTTATACATATATTGATACAAAATCTGTGCTCAATCCATACCAAGGTAACAACTTGGGACCTCACTGCTTAGCAGAGCATTGTTTGGGTGGTGCATCATTCTCCGACATGATCTTCTCGTAGTAGTTTATTTTATGAGTGTGTTGGCTGTAACAGTGTCCTGTGTTAACAATGGTCATTCAGTAAGGTCTAAAGACGAGTATGGACAAATTATTATAGTCACTGTTTGTATATCTGCGAGATGTACAGACAATACACAGGGTGTCCCATAAGTTTACCATCTTTGTAAAAACGTCCCTACTTTTCTCTCATAAAAGGGTCCACATGGGTTTACTCCTGGTGCTCTGGTTTTCTCCCACAGTCCAAAGACATGCACTAGGCTAAATGATAATGCTAAATTGGCCTGATCTCAGTCCGTATGACTAGTTTCGATATAACCTTGTGTGTCGACGTAAAATTGTTTGTCATTTAAAAGCCATTGACGCTGAAGGCAACATTAAATAAACTGAATAAGCTCTCTCACAATAGGGTCCACTGAAAGGAAAATCATTTACGAGTCCCTTAAAGTCATCAGCTCAAGCAAGTTTCATCATTTTCTGCAAAGTCCAGTTCCACTGCTTGTATGCCCTTGGTGGTTGTCCAAAAACTCAGTTTGGTGTGATGCATCTTGTATTGTGACACATTTCCCATGTAGACAGGAAAAAACTGTGACTTCACAGTAGCTTTTCCATCAGGTTGGACCAGACAGGATATCTTTCGTTGCCAAGGTATGATGATCCTCAGGTGCCCAGCACCCTGTCACCAGCTTGTGGCTTGTCTCTCCTCAGTCCCCACAGCCTTGCTGTTTATGATGTACTCCAACCAGTTGCCTGGCCATAATATGGCCCTCGTCAAAATTTGTCAGGTTGTTATTCAGTGGACCCTCAGAATATGAACGCTTCTTTACTCGATGAAGTCGACCATTGAACGGTCCGTATGAAATTATGTAGGATGTGGGTGTAGGAGCGGATTAGAGACAGTAGTGCCTAGACTGAGAATAGTCCACCAATATAAAATATCTAGCCAACAGCATCCTGTGCCCACTGCTTATGGCCCACCTATTTTAATTCAGACAACGTAATAACCGACACACAAACGTTTGTGTATTTTATTTTCTTTTATTTTCAAGTGCTGACATTGAAAACAATGCCATTGTAATGATGTTTAAAAAAGTGGTGAGAAGTAGTAGTAGCTGTAACTCTGGAAAGTCTTAAACAGGCTCTGTGTCCTGAGCAGCCACCAATATTGAATAGTCTCCATAGCTTTGGTGGACATCAACATACCAACACGTAACCTACTGATGCAATAGGTTTTATCTCTGCAGCTCTAACATTTATATTGTTTCGAAAACACTTGGTTTCTGACACTTTCTTATTGTTAAGTATTTTTTGTTTAAATTTACATTTGTATTTGTGATACTAGCGGAGCTTAGGGCACAAAAGCTCTGTGAAACTGAAATCTGATGTTATTTATGTTTTCTGGTGGAGATGAAGACGAGGGAAATGTAAGTATTTATAATTTTAATAATTGTGTTGTTTAGCACTGAGGTGACATATTGGACATAATTTTCTAGAACGTTATTGCCATTAGTTTCTTTAGGGTGCACATTAATGCTAACACTTAGTATTCTGTGTTATTTATCTCTGGAAATTTCATAAACTCAAATCCAGTCAACAGCATATTGACATGGGCCATTGTTTTTAAACTATAAAGGAGAGCTACTGACAGTTTATAATAGAAACAAGGGGCCCATCGAGATCTTATCTCGTTTTTCTGACCTCAGAGCTCCCAGGTGATGCAGCTGAAGAAATTTAGTATGGCACTTGAAGGCATGCTCAGATGTTCACTGAGCCTGCAATCATGCACAGGTGGAACATGTGGAAGGCACAGGATGACATGTTGAAACAGCTTAGTCAACCGCAAGGGCAGTGAAAGCAGAACCAGGCTTCCAGAAGTTTTCTGAGCTTTTACTGATAACCTCACAGTCAAAAAATGTGCAGATAGCTGTTTTATAGGAAGTAAAATACAAATAAAGTTTTTCTTCCTTCAGATGACCTTTATAACAATAATAACCTAATAATAAAAAACAATATAAATATACGGTATGATATGAATAATCATACAATATGATTTTGACAATAATTAGTCAAAACAAGTAAAAACAAACAGGGTTATTAAGTTGTTGGACAATTTTACACAGCATATCTAAGCTTTTGTTTGTAATACAGGTTATGTAGATGATATGTTGGTCCTCATCTTTGAGATGCTTTTCCAGGACATTTATGGTGTTTCCATATTGGAGTATGGCTTCCATGAAATGTGCAAATGTTTTAGCAAACAGTATGCTTTAACAGTTTTGCCTACTGATAAACAGATTGAATAATGTTGTTTCAAAAGTTGTGTGGTATTTGCTGTAGCAATCTTTCTGTCAATAAAAATTAAGTCAAAATAAACTATGGTGTGTGCTTTCAGTGTTTGATATGGAACACATCATCAAGTGGCAGTTACCGGTAGGTTAGATGAACAGTAAGCAGTTCAAGATAGAGGGATAGAACTTTATTGTATTTTCCTACCTACTTATATTTGTATTACAATAATAATTGACAATTTATATGCATCAAAAATTACTGCTCTAGTCCACTTGCATGTAAAACAATGGGAACTCATTCGAGACCAGGATGATCCGCTGCTGTAGTGTACCTGATACCTAGTAAATCTGAAAGGGTTAGCGATATGTAATATAGAAAATATAAGTACGACATAATTACAATTACTTTCACCTAGTGTTTATACTATCTCTGTTGCACAAATACACCTGTGCAGGAATAAATAGTGACAACATTTCAGGTGTAAGTTATTTGAATGTTTTGTTACAAATAATACTAACAAAATTGTTAATGTTAAGACGTGCATAATATTTAAACACTGTAAAACTGGAAAGCATGCATTGTTCCCTACAACCTTTGGTGTAAAGGAGTAGCTTAATGGCTTTTAGTGACATTGAACTGGCAAAATGACAAAAAACCTAGCTTTTTATAACCTGTACATAAACACTATATACACTCGAGTCACTAGCAGTGGGTTTTCTGTGACACAGCCATCACAGCCAACAAGATTTTACAAAGATACAAAAAGAAATGAAGTCACAGAGGTGATAGCTGTCCTTTCTGAAATATTCTGTTGTGTCCTTGAATACCAAACTTGTTCAGGAGCCTTTTCTTGCAAAGTGTCTTACTCTGGTTCCAACATATATTGTAGCACTGGTATAATCCAGGATTCATGCTCAACAGTGGCATGGTAGCGCAAAGCCACAGTTGTGTTGTCACACCCCTGGGAAGAAGGGTACGGGGTGTACAGTTGCTCATTGTCATTTAAATCAACAGGTAATCAAACTGACCATTTAAAAAAATGTCATTTAAAGAGGATAAAAAAAGGTTGCTGTGGTGTTTCGTCTTTGTGGTATTTTTACCAAAGCATGTCAGAGACATTTCAGTTAGACCTCAAGAAACTGTGTTAACTTGTGGAAATGAGGTGTGTCAACTTCAGCATCACTGCTGTGTCTGATCTACTTTTACCAGTGCAGTACACAGTAACATGAAAGTGTTGTGCGTTACATTGCCGAGAATGATTCACCACCCTCACAATACTTGGACCGTTGAAGGTCAGGGTGAAAGGGAGGTAACAACAAAGTATGCAATTATGTACATAGTTGCAAGTATATACAGTGGGGCAGAAAAGTATTTAGTCAAAGTGGGTCAAAGTCAAAATGAACTTTATTGTCATTCAGACTATACAGCAGGGAGTGTACATCTGAACGAAATTGTGTTTCTCCCGTCTCCGATCTGCAAGAGTAACAAGGATGTAGAGACGTGAGACATACACATACGCACATATATACATTTAGTGGGGCAAAAAAGTATTTAGTCAGTCACTGATTGTGCAAGTTCTCCGACTTAGAAAGATGAGAGGGGTCTGTCATTTTCATCATAGGTACACTTCAACTATGAGAGACAAAATGAGAAAAAAAGGATTTTTAAAGAATTTAATTGTAAATCATGGTGGAAAATAAGTATTTGGTCACTCACAAACAAGCAAGATTTCTGGCTCTCACAGACCTGTAACAACGTCTTTAAGAAGCTCTTCTGTCTTCCACTCATTACCTGTATTAATGGCACCTGTTTGACCCGTTATCTGTACAAACTGAACCATAGCCAAGACCAAAGAGCTGTCAAAGGACACCAGGAAGAAAATTGTAGACCTGCACCAGGCTGGGAAGAGTAAATCTACAATAGGCAAGCAGGTTGGTGTGAATAAATCAACTGTAGGAGCAATTGTAAGACATACAAGACCATTGATAATCTCCCTCGATCTGGGGCCCCAGACAAGATCTCATCCTGTGGGGTCAAAATGATCATGAGAACGGTGAGCAAATATCCCAGAACGACATGGAGGAACCTGATGAATGACCTGCAGAGAGCTGGGACCAAAGTAACAACAAGGCTACCATCAGTAAACACACTACGCCGAGATTGACTCAGAATCCTGCAGTGCTAGGCGGTGTCCCCCCTGCTTAAGCCAGTACATGTCCAGGCTCGTCCGAAGTTTGCCAGAAAGCATATGGATGATGATCCAGAAGAAGACTGGAGAATATCATGTGATCAGATGAAACAAAATAGAACTTTTTGGTAAAAACTCAACTGGAGGAATATAGGATGCTTGAGTTCATCCCAAGAACACCATACCTACTGTGAAGCATGGGGTGGAAAACATCATGCTTTGGGGGCTGTTTTTTCTGCAGAGAGGACAGGACGACTGATCCGTGTTAAGGGAAGAATGAACGAGGGTCTTCCAGCATGACAATGATTCCAACAACACAACACCGCTTGGGCAATAAAGGAGTAGCTCCGTAAAAAAAGCATTTCAAGGTCCTGGAGTGGCCTAGCCAGTCCTCCAGACCTCAACCCCACAGAAAATTTGCGGAGGGAGTTGAAAGTCCGTGTTGCCCCCCAAACATCACTGCTCTAGAGGAGATCTGCATGGAGGAATGGGCCAAAATACCAGCTACAGTGCAAACCTGGTGAAGACTTACAGGAAACATTTTGGCCTAAGTCATTGGCAACAAAGGTTATGTTACAAAGTAATTGAGTTGAACCAAATTTATTTGACCAAATGCTTTTTTCCACCATAAGTTACAATTAATTGTTTTAAAAATCCTACAATGTGATTTCCTTATTTTTTTTTCTCATTTTGTCTCTCATAGTTGAAGTGTACCTATAATGAAAAATTAACAGCCTCTCTCATCTTTCTAAGTAGTGTACTCTGCCCCACTGTATGTACTGTTAGTGGCCTAGTAGCGGTTAAGGTACTGCACTATGGACCAAAAAGTCCAGGGTTCAAAACCCACCTTTGCCTAAGCAGCCAATGTGGGGTTTTTGAGCAAGACCCTTACCCCACTCTGGAAAAGGGTGTCTGCTAAATGACATAAAATGCAAATGTCTGTGTGTCTGACTTTTGCAGAGTAGTGTACATTTACCTAAGTTGGGCCAAATCAGTAACACAAAGCCTATTTTCAAAATATTTTTTAAAATGTCATTTTTTTTAAAAAGTGCTGACAACCTCATTTAAATGTAAATTATTGAATAATGAAAGTGAAAAGTAATGGTTAGTCCATTGGCGCTGCTGCTCAGTCAGTCAGCTGGCTGCTGCCTGAACCGTTATCTGTGGGAGACTATTGTAATGCATCTCGAAAAATGCAACATTATGACTGCTCTTTTTGTTCTTGATAAAACTTGGCTCTTTCAGTTCTGAATTGTAAAGTGTTAAATGAATCAATTCTTTTCCACTTTTGTTTCTGTCCTTGAAGACCGACGTACGTGTTGTCACCACAGACCATGCGACCCATTTTTTTTATGATATTGCTGAGGTTCCTGTACGTGTCTACACAGACATGGACGAGTGGGAACGTGAGTAGCAACTGTTAACCTACAAAAGAAATACTACTTCAGATCACAAGTAGGGTCAGTATGTCATATGCTTGGTTTAGATGTGGAAATCCCGCTCTGACCCCTGTGTTACACATTGATTAAGACCGATGGGCCAACCTGGTTGTCATTGCTCCACTGGATGCAAACACACTCGGCAAGATAGCCAACGGTATCTGTGAACAACCTTCTTTGGTGAGAGATCTCTGTGTTGTTTTGTAAATCCAGCAGCAGAGATGAAAAATCTTTATTTTGTCTTCACCAATTTCATATGTACAGCATAGATTGTTTCAGAATTTATAATTGTGGTTTTGCAAAGTCATATCAAACCGTATCAGTATTTTTAAGAACTTTGGCATGATAACTGAATTTGTGTTGAAGGAGAACTGAAGATTGCTAGAAGATGCTGAGATCACATTTCCAACATTCTGTTTCTGTTAAATGTAAATTCTACCAAACTCAGTGTTTTGTTAAAAGTCAGTCATATCTGTACTTGTGTTGGCAAACTTGAGTAATTAATTAATATAAATTAACATAAAAAACAGCACAATGACCATCATCAGTACATATAAAATGTGTTCCAACGTTGTCCATAACTGGAAAAAAAAAATCCAATTTCTTCACATACCATCTACCCTAACCATTCATGGCTCACCATTCAAGGTCTGCCCCCCAATTCTGTATTAAATTGTTTAAAAACATATTTTCATATATGCATAAGTTAATTTAAGCACTCATGACCCTTGACAGACTTAATAGATCATGGCTGGTCAGACTGTATGTCAGTAATACTGACACTTTGCTGTACAAATAAGCTGCGACAGTGGGCTTCTTGGTTTGAACCCAAACCACCATTAGTCGAAAATGACTGTATTTAAAAAAAAAAATTTTTTTAACTCACTCAAGTTTTACAAATCCAAAAACCAGCTGATTCAGGTGATGATCCAAAGGGATTTATTCAGTATTATCTGAATATAATGGAATGAAAAACTACTAATGTTAAGGTAAAGGTCAAATTAGTTTGTTTAGGACTAGGGTTAATTGTTGGATTTATGATGCTTCGGCTTTTGTTAAATATAGTGGTGTCTGATGATCCAGGCTGAAATTTGATAAGATTTGTATCAATTGCTTTGTCAGATCTGACTAGACATAAAGTGGTGTGAAAAGTGTTTGCCCCCTTCCTGACTTCCTATTGTTTTCCATGTTTGTCACACTTAAGTATTTTGGAAAATCAAACCAATTTCAATATTAGTCAAAGACAACACGAATAAACACAAAATGCAGTTTTTAAATGAAGGTGTTTATTATTAAGGGAGAAAAAACCTACATGGCCCTAAAAAAAAAAAAAGTGATTGCCCCCCCTTGTTAAAACATAGCTTAACTTTGGTTCATCACACCCGAATTCACTGTTTCTAGAAATGCCCAGGCCTGATTATTGCCACACCTGTTCTCAATCAGGACATCACTTTAATAGGACCTGCCTGACAAAGTGAAGTACACCAAAAGATCCTTAAAAGCTAGACATCATGCTGAGATCCAAAAAAATCAGGAGCAATTGAGAAAGAAAGTAATTGAGATCTTTCAGTCTGGAAAGGATTATAACGCCATTTCTAAAGCTTTGGGACTCCAGCGAACCACAGTGAGAGCCATTATCCACAAATGGTAAAAACATGGAACAGTGGTGAACCTTCCCAGGAGTGGCCGGCCGACCAAAATTACGCCAAGAGTGCAGCGACGACTCATCCAAGAGGTCACAAAAGACCCCACAACAACATCCAAAGAACTGCTGGCCTCACTTGCCTCAGTTAAGAAAGAGACAGGCCAAAAATGGCCTGCATGGCAGAGTTCCAAGACGAAAACCACTGCTGAGCAAAAAGAACATTAAAGCTCGTCTCAATTTTCCAGAACACATTTTGATTGTCTCCAAGACTTTTGGGAAA
Source organism: Ancistrus triradiatus (assembly GCA_025084515.1). Taxonomy (NCBI): domain Eukaryota; kingdom Metazoa; phylum Chordata; class Actinopteri; order Siluriformes; family Loricariidae; genus Ancistrus; species Ancistrus triradiatus. The sequence continues at coordinate 74,663 of JAJAGP010002505.1, read as the reverse complement.
ACATTCTGTAGAAAGTTGAACTCTTTGGAAAGTGTGTGTCCCATTACATCTGGCGTAAAAGTAACACAGCATTTCAGAAAAAGAACATTATAGCAACAGTAAAATATGGTGGTGGTACTGTGATGGTCTGGGGCTGTTTTCCTGCTTCAGGACCTGGAAGACTTGCTGTGATAAATGAACTATGAATTCTGCTGTCTACCAAAAAATCCTGAGGAAAGAATGTCCGGCCATCTGTTCATGATCTCAAACTGAAATGTGAACTTGGGTTCTGCAGCAGGACAATGATCCAAAACACACCCAGCAAGTCCACCTCTGAATGGCTGAGGAAAAACAAAATGGAGACTTTGAGTAGCCTAGTCAAAGTCCCCTGACCTGAATCCTATTGTGATGCTGTGGCATGACCTTTAAAAAGGCCGTTCATGCTTGAAAACCCTCCAATGTGGGGCTGAATTACACAACAATTCTACAAAGATGAGTGGCCAAAATTCCTCCACAACAACTGTAGAAAGACTCATTGCAAGTTATGGCAAATGCTTGGTTTTGCAGTTGTTGCTGCTAAGAGTGGACCAACCGTTATTAGGTTTAGGGGGCAATCACTGTTTTCAAATCTTCATTTACAAACTAAAAACTGCATTTTGTGTTTACTTGTGTTGTCTTTGACTAATATTTAATTGAATTGATGTTCCAAAAACAAAAAACACTTAAGTGTGACAAACATGGCAAAAAATTAGGAAATCAGGAAGGGGACCAACACTTTTTCAACACCACTTTAAATCATTTGATTTAAACAAGTTAGGATTCAGTTTTTATTAATTTTTAAATATATCAAATACACCATATATAAAATCATGTTACCTTGATATAAAGAACTACTGTAAAAAACAGAAAATTTATACTATTACAGTTTACTGTTAGTTTATAAAGTACATGTTCATGATAGGCTAATTGATTACGCCTACAGTGGCCCTAGTGGTGCGTGTGTGGTGTGTGTGTGGACATGCATATTCTGGTGGAGGAATAAATAAAAAAGAGGAAATGAAAACAAAGTTTAATATATATTTGTGTGGTATTATGTATGTATGTATGTATATCTACATACACACAGTGGGCAAAAAAAGTATTTAGTCAGTCACTGATTGTGCAAGTTCTACTACTTAGAAATGATGACAGAGGTCTCTAATTTTCATCATAGGTACACTTAAAACTATGAGAGACAAAAATGTGAAAAACAATCCAGGAAATCACAATGTAGGATTTTTAAAGAAATTGAAATGTAAATTATGGTAGAAAATAAGTATATTTGGTCATGATACAAAAGTGCAACTCAATACTATGTAACATAACCTTTGTTGGCAATGACAGAGGTCCAAATGTTTTCCTGTAAGTCTTCACCAGGTTTGCACAAACTACAGCTGGTATTTTGGCCAATTCCTCACAAATTGGAGGTCTGGAGACTGGCTAGGCCAACTCCAGGGACCTTGAAATGCTTTTTAACGGAGCCACTCTTTTCTTTGTGCCCGAGCGGTGTGTGTTGGGATCATTGTCATGCTGAAGACCCAGCCCAGTCCCATCTTCTTCATGCTCTCACTGATGGAAGGAGGTTTGGGCTTAAAATCCCCACGCTACATGGCCGTTTCATTCTTCCCTTAAACAAACACGGATCAGTCATCCTGTCCCCTCTGCAGAACTACAGCCCCAAAGCATGATGCTTCCACCTCCATGCTTCACAGACGATATGGTGTTGTTGGGATGCAACTCAGCATTCTTTCCTTCTTTTTCCAAACACGGCGAGTTGAGTTTTTATTACCCAAAAGTTCTATTTTGGTTTCATCTGACCACATGATTTTCTCCCAATCCTCTTCTTGATCATCGATATGCTCTCTGGCAAACTTCAGACGGGCCTGGACATGTACTGGGCTTAAGCAGGGGGATACGTCTGCTCTACACGGATCTGAGTCCCTCTCTGCATAATGTGTCACTGATGGTAGCCTTTGTTACGTTGGTTCCAGGTCTACAATTTTCTTCCTGGTGGTCACCTTCGACGCTCTTTGGTCTTGGTCATGGTTGAGTTTGGAGTCTGACTGTTTGAGGCTGTGGACACGGTGTCTTTTTAATACAGATAACAAGTCAAACAGGTCCCGAAACCATTAATACAGGTAACGAAATGGAGGACAGAAGAGCTTCTTAAAGAAGAAGTTACAGGTCTGTGAGAGCCAGAAATCTTGCTTGTTTGTGGGTGACCAAATACTTATTTTCCACCATGATTTACAATTAAATTCTTTAAAAATGATGAAAATTACAGACCCCTCTCATCTTTAAGTAGGAGAGTTTGCACAATCAGTGGCTGACTAAATACTTTTTTGCCCCACTGTGTATATGTGTATGTATATATATATATATATATATATATATATATATATATGTGTGTGTGTGTGTGTGTGTGTGTGTGTGTGTGTGTGTGTGTGTGTGTGTGTGTGTGTGTGTGTGTCTAACAGACCTGTGTGGTTCGGGCGTGGGATACGAGTCGTCCGTTACTCTTTTGTCCTGCCATGAACACTGCCATGTGGCAGCATCCGATTACTGCTAAGCAAGTGGGCATTCTCCAGAGCTTTGGTTATGTTGAAGTACCCTGCATTGATAAGAAACTGGTCTGTGGAGATGAAGGTATGACATGACCACAGAAATACCAATTTGGATGAGTAATTTGTGACAAGTATACGTAGGCCTACATATTTTAGTAGGAAATTTTACCAGGAAACTTTCAACCATATACTGTGGTGTGAAAAAGTTTTTGCCCCCTTCCTGAATTCCTATTTTTTTGCATGTTTGTCACACTTAAGTGTTTCGGAACAACAAACCGATTTAAATATTAGAAAACACAACTAAACACAAAATGCAGTTTTTAATGAAGGTGTTTATTATTAAAGTAGAAAAAAAAATTCAAACCTACATGGCCCTGTGTGAAAAAGTGATAGCGTTGTGGAGGAATTTTGGCCCACTCATCTTTGCAGAATTGTTGTAATTCAGCCATATTGGAGGGTTTTCTAGCATGAACGGCCTTTTTAAGATCATGCCACAGCATAGGATTCAGTTGTGTAATGGGACACACAACTTCCAAATAGTTCAACTTTTGTCTTGACCGTCCACAGAATGTTTTCCCAAAAGTCTTAGGGCTCATCAGGATGTGCTCTGGAAAAATTGAGACGAGCTAGGCATGAACACTGACCTTAACTGAGGCAAGTGAGGCCTGCAGTTCTTTGGATGTTGTTGTGGGGTCTTTTGTGATCTCTTGGATGAGTCGTCGCTGCACTCTTGGGGTAATTTTGGTCGGCCGGCCACTCCTGGGAAGGTTCACCACTGTTCCATGTCTTCGCCATTTGTGGATAATGGCTCTCACTGTGGTTCGCTGGAGTCCCAAAGCTTTAGAAATGGCTTTATAACCCTTTCCAGACTGATATATCTCAATTACTTTCTTTCTCAATTGTTCCTGAATTTCTTTGGATCTCAGCATGATGTGTCGCCTTTAAGGATCTTCTGGTGTACTTCACTTTGTCAGGCAGGTCCTATGTAAGAGATGTCCTGATTGAGAACAGGTGTGGCAATAAAAGTTATGTTTTAACAAGGGGGGCAATCACTTTTTCAGACAGGGCCATGTAGGTTTGGATTTTTTTTCTCCCTTAATAATAAACACCTTCATTAAAAAACTGCATTTTGTGTTTACGTGTGTTGTCTTTGACTAATACTTAAATTGGTTTGATGTTCCGAAACACCCAGGAAATCAGGAATGGGGCAAACACTTTTTCACACCACTGTACTTTCAGTTGTCGGTAACACTTCTGTTTCTTTTTCAGGTAAAGGTGCCATGGCAGAGGTATCAACCATTGTAGATGTTGTTCAGCAGTACCTTCCAAAACCGACTGAGTAAAAAAGCAGAAGTCATTTGAACTAGCTAGAATTGCAAAGTCAGTGAAATGTGAAATGACAAGAAAAGAACATATGACTAAACATGAGGAAGTGCAGCGTCACGATATTGCATGGATACATTTATGTCAGTTAAAAATGGCAGCCAGTCAAACATTTAGTGTGATGAAATACACCCATAAATGTTGAGCATTTATTTGACTAAAGCTTTAAAAGTTATTGCAAAGACCTTGTCTTGATGGTGGCTGAGTGCAAAACCCCATCAGGAAGGATGGGGAACTTATTAACCAAGAGTTTTAGGAGTGGACTCTCGCCCAAATGTATTACACAACTCCAGTAGTTTCTCAATCATGTGCTCAGCCTGACCATGTTTTTGCTCTGGTATTTCTATTAAGCCAGAGAGAACTGGAATTGATTAAAACCCCTAAACCGACTGTGTGTACTTGTTTATTATGTCTAAAGATCCCTCTTTAGGATATAATATTTTCTGTCATAATACAGTTTGTTTAAGAATTCACTTAGTGTTACTCCTTTCAGTGTGAAATTATTGCATTATTCCGCCCTCTGACTAATGTTGATCAAATTACAATATTTGTATGACTCAAACAGAGTTGAAAGCAATGGAGACAAATAGTCATAAAAGGCTGATAATGTTATCTTAACACAGTGTTCTTAATAACCTTCTTCCATTTAAATTGATTATTGTCCATATTAGATAATCTTCCTATCATTAACAGCAGTCATTACAGAATTGTGTTTTATTCGCGCTAGATCTACTCATAGTTGAGCTTTTCAAGCTGCTCTGTTATGGATTTGATTGACTTCACAGTGGAAGACTGAATCAGATTCTTCAATTTTTAGACAGTACATTCAAATCTTGCACTTTTAATGACTCTGTCGTATTTTTCTGTACACTACAAAGCAAAAACTTTGGGGTTTAACTTTGTCACGTAATTATTTACATTTATAAATCTCTTTATGGGAATCAGAGCCTCAGTTCCCTTCCTGGTTTGGACGCTGCCTGTGTAGAGCCTTCATATACTTCCCACATCTGCATGGGATTCCCACATTCCAAAGTCACCTGGTGTATCTAAAGTGTCCTTGTGTGTGTTTGTGTGTGTTTCCTGGGATGGATTGGCTGTCGCGGGTTCCAGACTAGCACCCTGCACTGATAGTTAGGACCCAGGTGCCCCCAACCCTGAACTGGATTAAGCTTGTATGAAATGGAATGAATGAATGAAGTTTCAATTTTAACTCTTGAGACCACAAATGTAAATGATTGCTGTCAATATCTGACATGGGTATGCTTCGGATATCGAATTATTGTGGTTGAATGAGAGTAGGAATTGAACAGTAGTTATTAGACATAAGTAGGTAACGCTTTCCTTTTCATATGTCTGCTTGTTTTCCTTTTAAGGCATTTCTGTGTCCTGCACTCTGTGTGATGAAAGACAGAGACACTGTAGAGATCCTTGCTGGCCTTTTACGGGCAGAACGATCTCTTAGCAGTCTGAATGTTGATATCTATAGAGTCAGGGTTGGCACAAAACTGTTTGTGGGAAGAATATGCTTATGCCTGTATGTGTATAAAAAGTGAAATTCTACAAGACAGGACCCAGACAATCAGATGCTTTTCTCCACAAATAAAGCTCTTCTAAGCTCAGCCTGCTTCCAGATTCAATCTCTACATTACACCTGCAGACATCTGCACTGGTGCAAAAAATAAACAATGAAAAACCACAAGGCTTACTGAGAAGAAACCTCTATTTTAACTAGAGGTTATTATTTAAAGACAATGTTTAATTGCAGTAAGACAGCAGTGCGTGCATCACTTCTAATAGCCACGTTTACACAATTTTTGTCATTTCCAGCACGTTTTAACGTTCATTTAACTGCAGCGTTGAATGTGAAATTGAATATCCTTCCAACTCAGAAAACCTTGGAGTCATGGAAGTTTATTACAGAGTATACAGAGTGCTCTGTGCGCCTGTGCTGTCTTATCTGACCAATTTTTCCCCTTTTTTGCTTAATTTTGTTTCTGAATTGTACAGCAACAAGTGTACCAGGGGAACTAATATTGGCATTGGTTAGTTAATTCTCTCATTTCAGTGAGGTCAGGCTCTATGTGAGTTGATGTTAGCATCTGATGGTTGCTGGTGTTTTTAACTGTTCAGAGGTCTATGTTTTGGGCTGTTGGCTTCATTGCTAATGATTGATGGGGCTAGTGGATGAATGTTTGCTTTGTTCTTGTCCTCGGTTGCATGTCTAGCGCCATGTTGTACTTTTGCCTGCTCAGTACAATGCCCTGTATTGACTTCTAAGTTTGGGGACACTGATGCAAAAGTAAACAGTTTGAGAGTTACAAAGATAAGCTATATTGTTGGCTGGGAGACCAAGACCTCATAATTGGCCCTGCTCTCTTGGCAAACAGAGTGACATCGTCAGTATCTTTGAGTTCATGTATACAGTACAATACTGGTGCTTTCCTCTAAGTGTGTAGAGCTTCCATAGGAAGTAAATGTCTTCCCATGTATCAGAGGAAGAACATGTGAACATTCATGACAACAACTGACAGAAAACTGACGTTTATCCAGGAATACCTTATGCTCCGCCATTTTTTGTGTAGCATTTCCCAGAGGTTTTTGAAGAGCTTTTGACCATTTTGCTCCCAGTTCAGCTTGAATAGGTTGAAGACATGTTTTCATATACTTATCAGTACAGGGTGTCTATAAAGTAAGTCCCACCTTAATGTGGGACTAACTGTATCATTCACCAACCAATGTACATGAGAGGCTGTTTTCAGATTTATTTGAAGCCCAAGTTGCAGGTTTTATCCACATTGCATCGATTCATCGAGTCTGAGCCCCGTGGGTGATGCAACAAACAACGCACATATCAACAATGTTAAACTGGGACTTACAATATAGACACCCTGTATTGAGAAGTATATAAAGGCATGTATTCAACCTAATCCAGCTGCACTGGGTGCAAAATGGTCAAAAGCTCTTCAAAAACCTCTAGGAAAGCCTACACAAAACACTGGATGGCTAGACAAATAAAAAAACAGGGCAGCAAGGGCATGTCTGTAGCTTTCCTCCCACATTCCAAAGACCTTAGGTTAATTGGTCACTCTAAATTGTCCCAGTGGGAGTGAGTCTGACTATTAGTATTACAGGTGTAGGCTTGCTCCTGTCATGAATAGCCATTGATGCTGTTGTGATGATCAATAAATAAATAAGTAAACAAACATGAACATGAAAATGAGTTCAGTGTTCTTCAGTGGTCTTTCCAGTCACTGTGTCCGGATGCATTAGAACACCTTTGAGACATGGCAGAACGCGAGATTCGTAGCATCGTGCGTCTGAAAATCTGTAGGAATTGGATGATGCAATTATGTCAACATAATGATTGAGCAGATTCTCAAAGAAAGGTTTCTATCATCTTGTGGAATTCATGTCACAAAGAATGAATCCTGTTTCGAGGGCAAAAGGGAGGCCCTTCTAAAGTGCTCAGTAAGTATATATTATAACACACATACATCTGTCTCACTGTCACTTTGATGACTTACCATTGACATAATGATTACTGTAGCTAATTAATGCTACACTTAACCATAAGTTTAACCTCAGTAACCTAAAGACTATGTTCTGACTCTTGGTTTTGAAAAGAAAGTTGCCATTTCTATTAAAAAAAAAAGCAGTTGTTGCCAATTGGGAACAGTATTTTTGTCCTCAATTCCCAAGCCGGCCTCAATGTACTGTATACTGTGTAGGACATTTGTCCTCAAATGTATCCTATGTCAAGTCACACATACAGTGGTGCTTGAAAGTTCTTTTGGTGCTTGAATTTTCTATATTTCTGCATAAATATGATCTAAAACATCAGATTTTCACACGTCAGATTATATCAAGTCCTAAACGTAGATAAAGAGAACCCAGTTAGAAAAATGAGACAAAAATATTAAACTTGGTAATTTATTTATTGAGGAAAATGATCAAATATTATATATTCGTGATTGGCAAAATTATGTGAACCTCTAGGATTAGCAGTTAATTTAAAGAACAGGGATCTATCAAAGTCTGCTCTTCACAACACATGTTTGTGGAAGTGTATCATGGCACGAACAAAGGAAATTTCTGAGGACCTCAGAAAAAGAGTTGTTGATGCTCATCAGGCTGGAAAAGGTTACAAAACCATCTCTAAAGAGCATGGACTCCACCAATCCACAGTCAGACAGATTGTGTACAAATGGAGGAAATTCAAGACCACTGTTACCCTCCCCAGGAGTGGTCGATCAATAAAGATCACTCCAAGAGCAAGGCGTGTAACAGTTGGCGAGGTCACAAAGGACCCCAGGGTAACTTCTAAGCAACTGAAGGCCTCTCTGACATTGGCTAATGTTAATGTTCATGAGTCCACCATCAGAGGAACACTGAACAACAATGGTGTGCATGGGACTGTGGGACTGTGCAAGGAGCGGTTAAGGTACTGGACTCTCCAAAAAGTCCATTGCAAATCCCTGCAGTTGGCAAAGATCACATGGACAAGCCAGAAGGCTAGAGTTGAAGCTGTTCTGTACAGAGGAAAGGGTTAAAACTCCTCCAAGCCAGTGTGCAGGACTGATCAACAGTTACAGGAAACGTTTAGTTACAGTTATTGCTGCAGAGGGGGGTCACACTGTGGGACTGTGGTAGCCTAGCGGTTAAGGTACTGAACTCTGGACCAGAAGGTCCAGGGTTCAAATCCCCCATCTTCCAAGCTACCACTGTTGGGTCCTTGAGCAAAGCCCTTAACCCACGATTGCTTGGATTGTAAGACTGTACCAATTGTAAGTCGCTCTGGATAAGGGCGTCTGCTAAATGCTGTAAATGTAAATGTAAATGTAATGTCACACCAGATACTGAAAGCAAAGGTTCACATAATTTTGCCACTGATTAATATGTAATATTGGATCATTTTCCTTAATAAATAAATTGCCTAAATAAATAATATTTTTGTCTCATTTGTTTAACCGGGTTCTCTTTATCTACTCTGAACATCTGGTGATGTTTTAGGTTATATTTAGAAATATAGAAAATTCAAAAGGGTTCACAAACTTTCAAGCACCACTGTAGAGTACACATGCAGAAACCCTTATGATGGTTTTAAACTTATGTGGTGTATTTTAAGTGTATTGACTGAACTTTGTATAACCAGTTGTTTAGCCCTGTGATCTTTAAGACAATGTCTCATGATTAAGAAAACAATGATCCTGGGTTGGATCCCAGGTGGTCTGGGTCCCATCTGTGTGGAGTCTGCATGTCCACCTTGTGTCTGCATAGGTTTACTCCGGGTACTCCGGTTTCCTCCCACAGTCCAAAGACATGCGTGTTATGCTAATTGGTGTCTCTAAAGAACTCATAGTGTGTGAGTGTGTGTGCCCTTTGATGGATTGGCACCCTGTCTAAGGTTGTTCCTGCCTTGTGCCCTATAATGATAATATGAATGATGCAAAGAGCATATGAAGAGAAACTAAGGGAACTATGTGGGAGTATTATTATTCTTTATTACCTTTAAGTAGAGATGTATTGAGGATGTGTAATCAAATAAGTAAAAATTAGTCAGAAGGTCAGCATAACCAAGAACACAATGGTGTAGTCATTGATTTAACCTTGACAAGTTTTATAATACTGGAAACTAATTAAAAGTGATATACAGCACCTGAAGGGAGGCTATGGGCCTATCGTGACCTCATTCTGGAAGGAGGGAGGTACCTCCCAAAATGATAACGCTCCTGGCCCAGACATGGAGACAATGGTGAATAAAACATTTTTTTTTTAAAGAATCAGGATAGAAATAGAATGAGAGACCCCAGTTTTTCAGATGCTCTTGAGATCATATCAGATTATCTGCTGGGCTGCTTTGTGGACATCTTTATTTCTTGCTGCTTCTCTAGAAGGGAAGTTGATTCATGTCTAATTAACTTGTGGGAAAGCTGGTGCCTAGCCAACGGCAAATAAGGTGGTAGCAGGAACAACCCTAGATAGGGTTTCCAATCCATCGTAGGGTACACTAGGGTCACTTTAGCATAATCAGTTAACCTAAAGCATGTCTTTGGACTGTGGGAGGGAACCAGAGCACCTGAACTGAAACCCACGAATACATGGGGAAAACATGCAAACTCCACACAGCAAGGACCCAGATCGAACCCAGGACCTTCTCGCTGTGAGGTGACAGTGCTACTCGCGAGCCATCGTGCCTCCCGTTCAAAGCTAATTCTTCATTTTAAATGGTTTCGAACCGAATTTTCACAACATTTCTTTACACTTTTCTTGCACGAGTGTTAACTTATTTTCCTAATTTCAGCTACCACTGAAAGTAGTTCCCTGTTTTGTGGTTCGATTCTGTCATGCTTTGGACATGGAGGGAAGACGGCGGCAGGTGTACTTGTAAGTGTGCTAGACTTATTGACAATTGATGGGGTGATGCCACAGTGATAACAAGAAGACTAGGAAGCATAAACAAATATATCCTAATACAAATACTCAGTGCTAACAATGCTCATGCACACAGTTGTAACAGACACGCAACAGGCTAATACTAATACACACTGTGCTCCCATAAACAGTGCTTAAAAAAGAACAGACTACAAACAGACAAAGAGCAAATCCCAACTGACAAGAGAACGATTGGAGAATGTGCTCACAAAACTACACAATATGACTTTAGAAATACACAAAACTAACATGGAACAGAACAACAAAGGACCGCAATATAGAATTCAAACATAACCAAATAGAATAGTCCACCCATTTATTGACAATAGTTAGAGTGAGATTGAATAAAGGTGTGTACCGCATATCAATGGTTTGGGATTGTGTAATCCCATATACACCCTATGATACAGGACTTTAGAGTTTGGTAAACAGAAAGAAAACACAAAACAGTAAAACAATAAAGTACAAACCAAATCCCAGAACTGCTAGTCTAATCCTTCTTTGGGTTATTGGCATTTTACATACTACGAGCAGTACTTGAGCTTCCTTCTTGGCAGTTCTGCAAGTAGCACCTAACAGGGGCATTTCTAGACTACTTGGTGTACTGGGGCACACACATGTACTTTTAGTAGGTTATACGGGTATAAGTGGCCAAAACGTATAGCTATGAGCTGTCATTAGCTTGTCTGCAGTGTGGCTGACCTTCTTTAATATATTTCGGATGTCCATTACTCCATGTGAAAGACCGAAAGAATCAGACTCTGACTGAAAGCATTAGGCCTCAAGGTTTTGGAAAGATGCTGGGGCATTATGGGAAATGTAGTGCCTGTAGTGAATTTCCCTTGTGTATGGATGTACACTGTGTCTGACAATTTTTCTTTCTTCTGTGTATCCATCACATTCAAATAAAACACGCCTAACTGTTTCTGCTTTGAAACAGCTTTGTAATGATAATCGTTTATTTTTTTGTTATTTCCAAGAAAGTTCCAACCACCATTCTCAGACTGTATTGCATATAAACACCTTCCTGTCTTATTTTTGACCCAACTGTTCTGCCAAATCTTTGTAGCCCATTTCCACACCAGAGTCGTTGCTTCACTCTTACTTAATGGGACTTTGGGGCATTATTATTTGTGGAAATAATGGGGCATTTTTTCTTTTTCAAATCAAACATAAGTTGACTCAGTCTTGAGAGTGAGTAGGTCTGAGAAACCAGAGATCTTTATACGCTTATGAAATTTGTTCTTCTGCTCTACCTAAGGTTTTGTTCCATGCCTCCGTCCATCCTTACATATTATGTTTTATGTTCATTTGACGTCATTAGAACACCATTATCTTTTAGTGTCACATATATTTTTAAAAACCATTAGACCGCCATTATCTTTTAGTCTCACTTATATCTTTAGGAGTCATTAGACCACTATTATCTTTTAGTCTCACATATATTTCTTAAAAAAACATTATCTTCCACTTGATCTGGTCTGACTTCAATAAATACCTAATTTTCCTTTAGTGTTCTTGAATTTATTACACACATCTTCTGAGAACCCATAATTTCTCACAGCTTTCAGTCACTCCTACATTCCATACCATTATTTCATAATGACCACCCAATTCCAAAACACTTCCAAGGTATATAGTCCTGTTTGATTTACGTCGTTCTATCGCCAATTCAAACCCACCATGTTTTTTTTTTAAAGTTACACCATTATCTCCAACTCCAGTCCAGTTGATTTATCATGAAATTATGATAAGAACCACACCCTCCCGTGGATTCATGCTTTCATGTTGTTTACAACCAAATATTTACCCTACCATCCGAATGTCACAGCTAAATTCCAGATGCATCAGACCAGGCAATGTTTTTTTAATCTTCTGTTGTCCAGTTTTGGTGAGCCCATGTGAATTGCAGCATCCGTTGCCTGTTCTTAGCTGACAGGAGTGGCAACCGTCTTTTGCTATTGTAGCCCATCTGCTCTAAGCTTCAATACGTTGTTCTATCAGAGATGCTCTTCTGCATACCTCATTTGTATCGTGTGGTTATTTGAGTTACTGGCTTTCTATCAGTTGGCTTTCTATCAGCTCAAACCAGCACAGCCATTTCAAACCCTAGAAATGGCTGTGCGTGAAATCCCAGTAGATCAGCAGTTTCTGAAATACTCAGACCAGCCCGTCTAGCACCAACAAACTTGCCCCATTCACTCAGGTTTCTTCCCCATTCTCATGCTCGGTTTGAACTTCAGCATGACCATGTCTACATGCCTAAAAGCACTGTTTTGCTGCCATGTGATTGGCTGATTAGGTCTTTGCATTAACCTGCAGTTCACTTAGTAGCTATGCCAATACCAGAGTTCATCAGTAGAGTAAGTTATTTTCCTTTTACTAAAGAATTTAATTTCTATGGAAAACTTAAAGCCCCCTTTGTATGACCACTCTTCCACTTAACTTATGGTTTCCTGCATTTTCACTAGTACTTTTTTCAGATTTCTACTCGTCATCCATAATGTACAGTTGTGCTTGAAAGTATGTGAACTCTTTTTAAAATTTTCTATATTTCTGCATATATGTGACCTAAAACATCATCAGATTTTCACACAAGTCCTAAAATTAGATAAAGAGAACCCAGTTAAACAAATGAGACAAAAATATTATCCTTGACAATTTATTTACTGAGGAAAATTATACAATATTACATATTAGTGAGTGGTAAAAGTATGTGAACCTTTGCTTTCTGTATCATGGTGTGACCCCCCTGTGCAGCAATAACTGCAACTAAACGTTCCCTGTAACTGTTGATCAGTCCTGCACACCGGCTTGGAGGAATTTTAGCCCATTCCTCCATACAGAACAGCTTCCACTCTGGGATGTTGGTGGGTTTCCTCACATTAACTGCTTGCTTTAGGTCCTTCCACAACATTTAGATTGGATTAAGGTCAGAACTTCGCCATTCCAAAACATTAACTTTATTCTTCTTTAACCATTCTTTGGTAGAACGACTTGTGTACTTAGGGTCGTTGTCTTGCTGCATGACCCACCTTCCCTTGAGATTCAGTTCATGGACAGACGTCCTGACATTTCCCTTTAGAATTCTCTGATATAACTCAGAATTCATTGTTCCATCAATGATGGTAAGCCATCCTGACCCAGATGCAGCAAAACAGGCCCAAACCATGATACTACCACCACCATGTTTCACAGATGGGATAAGGTTCTTATGCTGGAATGCAGTATTTCTTTCTCCAAACATAACGCTTTTCTTTTAAACCAAAAGTTCTATTTTGGTCTCATCCGTCCACAAAACATTCTTCCAGTAGCCTTCTATCTTGTCCGTGTGACCTTTAGCAAACTGAAGACGAGCAGCAATGTTCGTTTTGGAGAGCAGTGGATTTATCTTTGCAACCCTACCATTCACACCATTGTTGTGCAGTGTTCTTCTGACGGTGGACCCATGAACATTAACATTAGCCAATGTGAGAAAGGCCTTCAGTTGCTTAGAAGTTACCCTGGGGTCTTTTGTGACCTCACCAACTATTACGCGCCTTGCTCTTGGAGTGATTTTTTTTGGTCGACCACTCCTGGGGAGGGTAACAATGGTCTTGAATTTCCTCCATTTGTACACAATCTGTCTGACTGTGGATTGGTGGAGTCCAAACTCTTTAGAGATGGTTTTGTAACCTTTTCCAATTTGATGAGCATCAACAACTCTTTTTCTGGGGTCCTCAGAATTTCCTTTGTTCGTGCCATGATACACTTTCACAAACGTGCTGTGAAGAGCAGACTTTGATAGATCCCTGTTCTTTAAATAAAACAGGGTGTCCACTCACACCTGATTGTCATCCCATTGATAGAAAACAACTGACTCTAATTTCATGTTCAAATTAACCGCTAATCCTAGAGGTTCACATACTTTTGCCCCTCACTAATATGTAATATTGGATAATTTTCTTCAATAAATAAATGACCAAGTATAATATTTTGGGCTTCTCTGTATCTACTTTTAGGAATTGTGTGAAAATTTTGATTCTGATTTTTTTCTTTCAAACAAAAAGTCCCTAATCCATGCCTCAATTCCAATTATGTCCAGTTTTATTAAAAGTCTTTGCTTCCATACCATGTCATTGGTTTATGAAATTATATTACTACCAGTGCTTCCTTGTTGATCATGGATTTCCTTATATCAGTTTCCAGTTCATTGTTCTGCTTCCTTTGAAAAAACAAATACCATATCTCTCTAAGTATAACCTTTCTGTCTACAACTTTAAATAGGTGAGATGTAAGGGGAATTTTTCTATAAAAGGCTCCTTGAGTCGTTTCTGGACTTCTGCTAAAAGTTATCAATTAATGCTCATTTCCAGCTATGACTTGTCACTGAATACCTTTAACATTATACTACCCCAAATCAGAAAAAGTTGGGACAGTATAGAATATGCAAATAAAAAATACATGCAGTTTTCCTTACATTTCCTTTTACTTTTATTCACTGCAGACAGTATGACCCCAACATATTTTGTTTTGTCTGATCAACTTCATTTAATTTTTGATAAACATCCATTCCTGCATTTCAGGCCTGCAACACATTCCAAAAAAGGTTGAGCCGGGGTCAATTTAGGGCTAGTAATGAGGTTAAAACAAAAAAACAACAACTAAACAATGATGTGATTTCAAACAGGTAATGTCAACAGGTGATTGCAATCATGATTTGGTACAAATCAAAGCAGATACAAAGCAGTATCCACAAAAGGCTGAGTCTTTGAGGAGTAAAGATGGGCAGAGGATCTTAAATATGTCCTTCAATTCCCATTATGTCCAATTCTATTAAAAGTCCTACCTTCCATACCATGTCATTGGTTTATCAAAATATATTGCTACCAGTGCTTTCGTTTTGATACCAGATTTCCTTATATCTGTTTCAACACTTACAGCTGAGTCCATTGTTCTGCTTCATTTGGTAAAACCTCTTTGAATGCATGAAATTACATCATGTCTTTCCAAAGCATAACTGTATAACCATATCCTGGAGATCCTCAGTCCATCTTTGCTCCTCAAAGACTCAGCCTTTCCTGGATGCTGCTTTTGTACCAAATCATTTACATTTACAATCACCTGTTGACATTACCTGTTTGAAATCACATCATTATTTAGTTTTTTACCTCATTACTAGCCCTAAATTGTCCCTGTCCCAACGTTTTTTGGAATGTGTTGCAAGCCTGAAATGCAGGAATGGATGTCTATAAACATGTTCACCGGAAATATCTTGACTTCATACTGTCTGTATTCTTTCCTTCTCTGGTGAAGTTACTTTCTTTTCCAAGTGGCCCATTTTAATGCCTCCAACAAGTAACAAGCATTCATTAAGCTATTACTATTGCCTATTTCATTTATTGATTTTTGCAAATTTCTTTGCCTCTTTTTTGCCTTATCCAAGAGATTATCTGAACTACGTACTATACAAAAACTCTTTGTCATCATCTCTGCCTAATACTTAATTTTAACTGCTATGACATCCTCAGTTTTTAAAACAGGATATTGCCAGTGTTTTCTTGCTCTGCCCATCTATTTAATTTTGCTTTAACTTTTTGCCAGCATTCTCTTGACTATTAAGAGTACTTTTAACCTTCTGAATGTCCTTGTTCCTTTCCCTAATCACCTTTGAATATTTGAATATACAAAGGAACGCCCTTTCTTTTAACCTTCTTCGTACGTCTTGGATGGTTTTATCTGCTGCTGTTATTACAGTTCTTGAAATATCTTGTTCTGACTGTTCTACATTTTCTATTTCTACTTTTAACATTTTGTCATTGCACATGTTGCAGATCTCTTCATTTTAATCATTCGCATGGGTTATAGTAATGTATAACTTTTATTGTTGCTCTTAAGACTTTCTTTAACTGATTTTACCACTTCAGCATACAATATCTTATTTTGCCCTTTTACCTTTTGTGTAGTCACTTCTTGTTTCACAATTTCACAACCTGCATATGCTACACTGTGCCCTCCTCCACAGCTGCAGTATTTAGGCTTCGCATACTCCCCACACTTCCCGTATGATTTCCTCCACATCTATCACATGTTTTTGTCCCTTTACAATTTACTGCTATGTGTGCAAATCGCTGGCAATTGTAGCATCTCAAAGGTCTTGTTATACTGTATATTCTTTCATATTATAACATTATATACTCCAGCAGTATTGTTTTGGCATCATATCATTCTCAAATTCAATCATTATTGTCTCACTTTATATTTTTACTCCATTCCTCATTGTTTTAAACCTTTTTACATTCCTTCCTCTTCCTCCTTTAACATTTGCTTTTATCTCTTCATGTGTTACATGTACTGATATTCTATATATTACCCCTTTTGTTCCCTTTTGTATTATTTGTACTTCCCTTAATCACATTGTATTTACCTATATCCTTTACATGCCCTCTTTTTTTCTTAACTGTCGCAGCTAATCATCTGGTTACTGTCTCTCAGCACCCTGGCCCTTTCTGTGTCCCTTAGTTTATTTTTAATTATTGGTGTTAATACTTGGGTCTACTCCCACCATTTCTTGTTCTCATTCCACCCTAATTATGACCTAATAGACTCTCTCATTAACACACTCATTAATAGCCATTTTTCACTATTTTAGCGTCTTCCTCCCTTTGTTCTCTTTCCCTTGGCTTTCTACACCTTTCTGGAGACTCTTGCGTATCCATCCACTCCACAAAACCCATCCTCTATAATTCCCTAACTTGTCCCAATCACACCATAGTGGTGCCCTGTCAGGCTATTCACTACCCTGACGACGGATCAATATATATAGTCTCTAAAATGGTCAACATCAGTTACCGTCAACACACACAGCTGACCACAGTCCCAATCTATATACAACAGGGGCAGAAAGTGCTAGTGTGCTGGCTTTATTAATGTTAGACACAGTGACACACATTGAACACTGAGTGCTACAATCAATAAACAGAGCATATGAAACAGCTAACACAATACAACAAGACAAAACTAATACTGACTGAATGAGAACAGGACTAGACTAAGCTTATACGGCTCTACAGTGAGCACAGGGTGAGACAAAATGACAGAGCTGATGCTAGCAAACAATGCTAATACAAACAGACAAAAATCAAAGAATCAGACAGAGCTAATGCTACTAATATACAATGTAAACAAGAACAGGGAAAGCTAATACAAATACGGCAAGCTAACAGATCCTGTTACAAGCCCGACGAGGCATGGGCAGATGAGGATGCAGGTTCCAGTCAACAGAAACGATTTATTAATGATAAATAAAAGATAACAAATAATAAACACCAAGCGAACTAATAAACAAACACTTTCGTGGTAGCCGAAAACAAGGTAAGCAACAGAGGCTAGGCTAATGCAGTAACATGACACGATAACAATAGAACAAAAACCTGGCGTGGTAGCCGAAAGAAAAACAGAAAACTCCACGATACAAAACCCGACAAATGTTATGCGGAAAACTTGGTTACATTTACATTTACAATTATATTTACAGCATTTAGCTGACGCCCTTATCCAGAGCGACTTACAACTTATACAGTCTTACAATCCAAGCAATTGGGTTAAGGGCCTTGCTCAAGGACCCAACAGTGGTAGCTTGGCAGAGGCAGGATTTGAACCCGTGACCTTCTGGTCCATAATCTAGTACCTTAACCGCTAGGCCACTACAGCGGCAAGCAACACAACAATCAAAAACATGACACAGAAAACTTAGCTTGGCTTGGCATGGCATGGCGTGGGATCATCAAGACATGGCTAGTCATGGAAACATCACGGCATGGCATGGCATGAAAAACAAAGAGCGCATCCGCAACACTCGGGGAAACCGAGAGGTATGCTACCGCAGTGCGACTGGGGATGAAAGGAGCTTATATACAAAAGTTCCCCAGCCGCTTGCAGCAGCAATTAACAAAAACAACCATAAAACAAAGTCCAAAACAAAACGAGGATCAGCCGGCATTATGAGCTGCGGCCATCTTAGTCCTGCTTGGGATTGTGGGCGATGTAGTCCACTCTCCCACAATCGCAAAGACAGAACACAAAAAAAAAAACAGAATGCAAAAACGGGGGCAGGGCACGGATCCTGACAGAACCATCTAAAGCAAAATACACAATGCTAATAACACCAGCTAAATGTAAACACTACATGGTTACATAGGACAGTGAACATGAACTCAATCACACTGTGCCAAGGAGAAGCAGGAGAGCAGAAAACCAGGTAACAGGAGCAAGGTAACACCAGGATATATGCAAAGGCCAGACAAAGAAGTGCACAGGAAGGAGGCCTTATATATGCTAGCTTCTACAGTTGGTGTCTATGCTCCATCCTGCATGTCTGTCTTCTGACACTTTTCGGCTGAAAAGCTATCTGCTGTGGAAGCCGAAAAGTGTCAAAAGACAGCCATGCAGGATGATGCAGAGACACCAACTGATTGCCATGCAGAGAGAATAACAACACATGAAATATTCCACAACATGAATAACAATAACCTACATTACATGTTTTAATAGCTATAATAGTTACCTATGCTGCTCTCTTATATGGTAATGTGCTTTCTATTGTTGTTTTACTGTTACTGTCTGAAGTGTGAGTGTGTGCATGTGTGTTCATGAATGCAAGTGCCCTGTTTTGGACTGGTGCCTTTATCTGGGGGCTGGGGGTGGTTCCTGCCGTTCCTTTTTATGCTGCTGGTTAGGCCCTGACAACACCCCAGCCCCCACCTCCCCCCAAGCATGACCCTAAATTGGATTAAATGAGTATTGAAAATGAACAAGCAAATCCAACATTACAATTAAAACTGATCATAAGCAAAAGAAAAATTCGAATTCAGATTACTGATGTAGCAGCTGTTGGGTAAATCAATTGCACACTCACTCACACTACGTCACTTTAGAGACACCAACTGACCTAAGAGAAGAAACAAGACTGCCCAGAGGAAATCCCCACAGCCATGGGAGAACTCCGCACGGGTGCCACCGGGCACAGCACTTGAACTTGAGCTGTGAGGTAGCAGCACTATATACTGTGGCACCTTGTAACCCCTAAAACAATGAAATAATTGATTGAAAAAGATGCAATTGAAAAAAATATTGTATGTAGCACAGGAGGTGTAAGAGATGGGGATTGATCTCACCCAACTCAGGTATGAACGTATTATGCAAATGTGGTGTGGAGAATCAAGCAACAGTTAAAAGTCTGTGTTTCCTTTTACCCCCACTCTGCTGAAAGGCAGAATGAAATGTACTAAACCTTGTTTTATAGTTATCCTGAGGCACGTCGACCGTTGCTGGCTGTTGTGCTCTCTCTCTCTCTCTCTCTCTCTCTCTCTCTCTCTCTCTCTCTCTAGCTCTCTGTACCTCTCTGCAGCTCATAAACATACTAATTACCTTGTATTGAAGGATGAAGATGCAAACCTAGCCTATAGCACCCAACCACCTGTACTCAAACATCAAAGTATCACCACGAAATTTTACTAATTAGGGAATATTGTAAGAAATAAAAGGACCTGGCCAAAGCTGTACTCATCTGTACTCAAACATCAAACAGGTAAAATCTGAAAAGGGCCTGAAAAACTGAAATGAGCAAACATATCAGGACTATGATTCTGAAGATCAGGCCCCAATTCATTGTAGAATGCTCAGTCCAAAAAATGAGGGAATCTGTGACTTCGCATTGAACGCTGTGTGTCTATGTGTGCTTGTTATGGTAAAATAAAGGCTGTATTGTAAGGACCCTCCTAGCACTGGGGGATCCCTCCGAGCTGACACTAGAGATCAGTGTCGGCTTGATTATGACAGCCGGGATCCCCACAGTGAGCGCGATCACGCATGCACCTGCTTAACCTACATGACTGCAGTATCAGCACCACCTTTTAGCGTTGCTATTTAAGAGCAAGCTCTAGCTCAGTCAGGTGTTGCACCCTTGCCCAGCATTGGCCGGAACCCGTAGTGTCTATGCGAGTTCGCTCTGCTTAGGGATGCTACTGCTTAGGGTTATTCCCTACTTTAAGACCTAACCTGTCTCACGCGTGCTGCTGCATTGGTTGTTTGGGCTTAGGGACATTGGTAGACTGGGTCCGCTTTAGGGACCCAGCCGTTGTACGGATCAGGAGATCTGAAGGTGACCATTAGGGAATAGATTTTAGTGTAGGGCTAGATTCTGCTGCTTTTGCTCAATTCTCCCGTTCGCGGCTTCACTTAGGGGACTTCCGGCTCGCTTGCTCCGGTGTCACCAGCCCCCACGTCTCCCTCACCATAACCGTTTCCCTTCTGATCTTATTAGTCCCGTGTTAGAGCGGCTGGCATAATGCCCCACTCGTGCCCTCTTTTGCACGCCCATTTCATGCTGGCAGGCGTGGGCAGTACCGTGAATCGCCCTGCGCGAAAAAAAAGGGGAGTCCCCGAAGCATGCACAGCATGTCATCGCTCTCTCTGCATGTCTCAGGATGTGCACAGAGCCTGTATCTCTGATAGAGAGAGAGAGAGAGGGAGAGAGAGAGAGAGAGCATGTCTGCTCTGGTCCGCTCGGGACCTGAGCCCGCCGTGCCTCTTAGCTCCATGCTTGAGCCATATGCGCTACCTAGCACCGTACCTGAACCCGCAGCATTGCCTAGTGCCGTACCTGAGCCTGCTGTGCCACGTAGCTCTGTACCTAAGTTTGCTGTGCCACCTGACTTGGTGCCTGAGTCATCTGTGCTGACCCCTGAGCCACGGTCATTGGCACCGACCCCTGTGCCATGGTTGATACCGCTGACCCCTGATGCACCGTCATTCACACCGACCCCTGAGCCAGTCTTTTGCGCTGATCCCTGTGCCACGGTTGCTACCGCTGACCCCTACACCACAGTCGTTACCGCGACCCCTGTGCTAAGGTCATTGGCACCTGTTTGTTACTGGCTCGGTCAGGTCCAGCCTCGTTTCTAACCAGCCAGTGCTGAGCTCCACCTCTGAGTGGCTAGCCCTGATCAAGAACCGAGCCGAGTGTTTGGCTGCTGTTGCCCCACCTTCCCATTTGGCTTCTGTTTGAAAGTTTGTCCTGCTTACCAGAGCCTCTGTGTGCGCCATATGCTAAACTCAGAATGGGTACTTCAAGGTAGGGGAGGTATTAAATGCATAAGGACCCTCCTAGCACTGGGGGATCATTCCAAGCTGACACTAGAGGTCAGTGTCAGCTTGGTTATATTGCCGGAATCCCCACAGTAAGCGCGATCGCGCATGCACCTGCAGTATCACCAACACCTGTTAGCGTTGTTTTTTAAGAGCATGCTCTAGCTCATTCAGGTGTTGCACCCTTGCCAAATGTTGACATGAATGCGTAGTATCTATGAGAGTTCGCTCTGCTTAGGGACGCTACACGTTATTCCTTCTTTGAGACCTTACCTGTCTCACACGTGCTGCTGCCTTGGTTGTTCAGTATTAGGGACATTGGCAGACTGGGTCTGCTTTAGGGACCCAACCGCTGTACGGATCAGGAGATCCAGAGGTGACCGTTAGGGCGTAGATTTTAATGTAGGGCCAGATCCTGCTGTTTCTGCTCCATTCTCCTGCATCTCCCTAATCATAATCGTTTCCTTCTGGGCTTATTAGTCTCGTGCTAGAGCGGCTGGCATAAATGCCCCGCTCATGCTCTTTGTTGCATGCCTGTTTCACACTGCCAGGTGTGAATTGTTTCGCGTGACCTTGGTTATAAAAATAAAAAAAAAAAGGGTCCGCGAAGCCCGCACAGCATGTCAAAGAGAGAGCGTGGCCACCCGGCACTGCTCGAGACCTTGCCGCGCTGCGCTACACTGAGTGTATTGCCAATTGCGTTAGCGGGTTAGGCTGAGCACTTTCGGCACTTCGTTTTTCTCCCTCTTGTGTTCTCCCATTTCAGCACTTCCAGGTGCTTTATTGCCTTCCTTTTTCTTGTTCATTTAGTTCTTTATCTTTCATACATTCCCTTTGTGTGAAGCTGGTCGTTAGGGCAATGGACCCTGTCCTGAACGATCAGGGTTCGACCCTCAGCTACCAGCCGATAGAGGTGCAGCTCTGTTTCTGGATATTATATTGGTTTCCCATTATTTAGTTATATTTTTGGTTCACCCCTACCATCTGGAGCTAACTGCAATTGGGTCCGAAAGCCCGTTTCCTTTTCTGTTTCACACTATTCGCCGGGTTTAGAGGCAAATCATAACATGTATTAAGCATTTTAAAGTGAGGGTGAATTATGAATCCTAAACCTCAGCTAATATCTAAATACATGTGTGACATATAGTTTAAAGCGTGTCTTGTATCTCAATGCTTTTACTATTGAATAATAAAACTGATCAAAAGCAAAAGAAAAATTCGAATTCAGATTACTGATGTAGAAGCAGTTTGGTACATTAATTGCACACTCACTCACACTACGTCACTTTAGAGACACCAGCTGACCTAAGGGAACAAGACTGCCCAGAGGAAACCCACACAGCCATGGGGAGACCATGCAAACTTCGCACGGGCGCTGCCTGGCACAGCGCTTGAACTTGAGCTGTGAGGTAACAGCACTAAATACTG
This sequence comes from Ancistrus triradiatus, assembly GCA_025084515.1. Lineage (NCBI taxonomy): Eukaryota > Metazoa > Chordata > Actinopteri > Siluriformes > Loricariidae > Ancistrus > Ancistrus triradiatus. The sequence goes on along the minus strand of JAJAGP010002505.1, from coordinate 51,711 downwards.
TGCCACAATGTAACATCTAAAACAATCAAATAATTGATTGAAAAAGATGTGATTGAAAAAGATATTGTATGTATTGTATGTATGTATTGTAAGAGATGGGGATTGATCTCACCCAACTCAGGTATGAACGTATTACACAAATGTGATGTGGAGAATCAAGCGACAGTTAACAGTCTGTGAATCTTTTACCCCCATTCTGCTGAAAGGCAGAATGAAATGTACTAAACCTTGATTTATAGTTATCCTGAGGCACGTTGACTGTTGCTGGCTGTTGTGCTCTCTCTCTCTCTCTCTCTCTCTCTCTCTCTCTCTCTCTCTCTCTCTCTAGGCTAGAAGTCAGTGTGTGAACATTTCAAGTCTTTTTCAAGTAAACTGGATGACTAGGGCAAAAGTCGGGCTCCCATAGCTGTAGTGTTACTTGTCAGACTTCTCAAAGCTTGAACAAAAAGGTTCATGTCATATGCCTGTTGCCATTCCTATGGTTTGGAAAGATCCATAACCAACACGCCTTGAGTCGGTACTTCTGTCCGACAAATACACATGATCACTGGTGGGGATGAGACAGCCAAAATACTCAGCAACTTTTACGGAAGTATGATCGAGAGTGTCCTTACCAGCTCCATCACAGTCTGATATGGAAACTGTACTGCTCAGGACAGAAAGGCTCTCCAATGAGTAATCAAAACTGCAGAGTCCATCACAGGAGCAGCCTTTCCTTCACCCCAGGACATTTACGACACCAGGGTCATCAAGAGAGCAATTAACATAATCACACCCTCAATACAGTCTCTTCACACTTCTACCATCAGGCAGGCGCTACAAGAGTGTGAAGTCACGAACAACAAGTCTGATAAACAGTTTCTATCCACAGGCCAACAGGCTTGTGAACGACCTTCACACACTCCCTCCTACCCTAACTGTCTGAACTCAACACAATATTTATACTACTTATTTATAATTCTCCTGTCATTTTCAATAATGTGTTGTAGATTTCTCTGAATTTTCATTTATAATGTATGCTAATCAGTATGTCTTCATACATAATTATATTAACTTTGTAACCATATAATCATATTAATTTGTAGCCATGATTAAACTTTTTTTTTATTATTATTATTATGCTGTGCGTGTTTTACTGTATGTCTCTGTCCTTCAATGATAATGGAACTAGGTCAAACCATGTGTGGATGTTTTTTGACTGCAGGGCCTTACGCTTAAACAGGAGGTATACTTTGCTTGGGAATTGGTAGTCGGGAGAGTATGTTTTCCGGCCTATGGAGTAGTTTCCCATGGGTTGTCTAGGAGCGGCCTGTCAATCAAAATTATATCTTATCTCAAAGGGTGAGGATGACCATGACCTTCCCTAAGATGTACAAACAATCAGTAAATTAACCAAAACAATCTTACTATCTCTAAACTGTAGCAGAGGGAGGCACAGTTATGTGTGTGTGCTAAGTGCATTGTACATGGAAAGGCTGTAAATGTATTATAGTTGAACTATAGAATTTGCTATTTTGCCATAACCATACAATGTCTTTGAGTATGACAGTATGTGAGATATGTATTAGTAATGATAATTAGATGGTGAAATTAAACATTTATATAAAAGGATGTGTGGGAACCGATGCCACCATTAAAATCTTGGCAAGGGAGTTGGGCAGCTTTCAGGAGAAAAACAACCCAAGGTCAGAGATAACAGACCTCTGTAGGGGAGGAGATTCTCTGGGGTTTGGAGAACAACTGTGAAATCATGTCTAGACCAACATACAGAACAGTATATAAAGAATGTGAGAACTGTTGATCATTGGCATCTTCACGTCACTGTTATGTGTGGTTGTCCTTATTGGCTGTACTCATGGATGCAATAAAATTGTCTGCTTCTCCACTGAAACTTTAATTTGTCTTGAGTGTGATTTTTGGTTAAGTGAGCAGAATGTATTCTGTCAAAAAAACGTGACAAATGCACATGTACACTTTATAACAGACTGTTAACTGTGTTTGCTGCGCTTGCTATTTGCACAATACTTTAAACATTCACTACCTCTTCTCATTGTATAATTCTCTTGAACAATAATCTATACAGATTTGCACAAATACTGTGCAATTTTATTTAACTGTAAATTGTAATCTTGTTTAAATGTAAAGGAGGATTAGCAAAGTAAGAATTTCATTGTCCACTGTAATGCCTGTTCTAATTTGTGCACATGACAATAAAACTTTTGAATCTTGAATCTATAACATCTAAATCCAAACAAACTGTTAATATCCCCCTAACTTACCATCTGCTATGAAAGAAGGTCCTGGTTTCGATCCCCAGGTGGAGTGGTCTGTGTCCTTTCTGTGTAGAGTTTGTATGTTCTCCCCGTGTCTGGGTGAGTTTACTCTGGGTGCCCCGGTATCCTCTCACAGTCCAAAGACATGCTTTATGTTAACTGACAATGTGTATTTATACAGTATGACTGGTGTCGATGTGACCTTGTATATCAATTTAACCTTGTGTCTGCTGCTAAAATGGCCATGGATGCTTCAACTAAACCAAACAAAGAAGCAAACCATCTGCTATGAGTCTCCAATAAAACATGTCACTCAGTGTCGATGAGTCTGGTGATGAAAAAGCATTGTAGAAGTAAGTACATATTATACACATTTGAAGTGTAAAAGCAGCAAGCCCAGCTTCAGGGGGTGGTTTAGTTCCGCACTAAACTTTTGTGATGTAGCCTAATTGATGTACAACATTGCTGAATCTATTACACAAAGAATTATGGCAGTTCTGAGGGAAAAAAGTGGCCATATACAGTGGTGCTTGAAAGTTTGTGAACCCTTTAGAATTGTCTATATTTCTGCATAAATATGACCTAAAACATCATCAGATTATCACAGAAGTTCTAAAAGTAGATAAAGAGAACCCAGTTAAACAAATGAGACGAAAATATTATACTTGGTCATTTATTTATTGAGGAAAATGATCCAATATTACATATTAGTGAGTGGCAGTGACAAAAAGTATGTGAACCTTTGCTTTCAGTAATCTGGTGTGACCCCCGCTGTGCAGCAATAACTGCAAAACTAAACGTTTCCTGTAAACTGTTTGATCAGTCCCTGCACACTGGCTTGGAGGAATTTTAGCCCATTCCTGTAGCCCATACAGAACAGCTTCAACTCTGGGATGTTGTGTTGTTTCCTCAACATTAACTGCTCGCTTCAGGTCCTTCCACAAAATTTCGATTGGATTAATTTCAGGACTTTGACCTTGATTATTGCACTCACAGACTGTTGGACAGTCTCTGTGGGCTGGTGGGTAGTAGAAAGAGCAGTCTGGACGGTCAGTGTGTGTGTGTACTGTGTGTTGAGAGTTCGAGTTCCGAGAGTTAGCAGTCTGGTAGACACGTAACTGTGATGTTTAGATGGAGTTTCAGTTGTCTGATGGTTTGTGGGGAAGAAGCTGTTGCTGCTGAATCTCACAGTCTTACAACAAACCGCATGCTACGGTAGCGTTTTCCTTCCGGAGGGTCCGCTCTGCCCTTCTGTTACCTTGCTTCTCCCCTTTGTTTTTTTTTTGAACAGTTTGCGAGCAGGGTGAGTGGGGTCTCTGACGATCTTTGGGTGGCCCCCTGTTGAGGTAGTATATAACAGGTCTTAGATTTTTTATTGAAGGGAGTGGGGTTTTTGATGATTTTTCTCTGCCGTCTTAACCAATCGTTTGGAGAGATGATTTTTGCTCTGAGGCTGTGCAGCTTCCATACCAGACATGGAGGCTGCTCGTGAGAAATGTTCTCTATAGTGCCTCTGTAGAAGGTTTTGAGGATATGAGGTGGGTCGCGGGGGTAGTTTTGCTCTCCTCATCCGCCGTAGGAAGTGAAGGCACTGCTGTGTCTTCTTGACAATGGAGGTGGTATGTGTTAGTCCATGAGAGATCATCTGTAATGTGCCGCCAGAAAACTTGGTGCTTCTCACCGACTCCACAGCCGTTGCCTTTAATTATGAGTGGAGTATGTACCATGTGCTTCCTCCTGAAGTCAACAATAAGTCCCTTCGTCTTGTTGACATTCAGTGACAGGTTGTATTGTCACACCAGATGACGAGTTGGTTTACTTCCTCTCTGTAGGCAGAGTCGTCATCATTGCTGATGAGGGCCCACCACCGTTGTGTCGTCAGCGAAACTTTTATGATGTTGTTTGGAATCATATTTGGCACAACAGTCATGTGGTGGTGATGTGTTAGTTTGTGTTGCACTGATATGATTTGATCAGACACAACATTGCTGCTGGAGTTTTAAACACCTCACCGTCCCTGCTGGACTGAAAAAAGTACACCAACCCAAAATGTCCAGCCACCAGCATCTTGTAGGCAGTGTCCTGTGAGCACTGATGAAGGATTAGAGTAGAGGACTAATACAAACTGTGCAGCAATAGATGATCTACTGTCTCTGACTTTATATATAAGAGATGGAGCAATATGGGGAATGTCTCTAATAAAGTGGACAGTGAGTGAACAGTGTTTTAAAACTCCAGCAGCACTGCTGTGTCTGATCAAACTGTACCAGCACAACACACCACTGCCACATCAGTAGCGATGCAGAGCTGAGAATGACCCACCACCCAAATAATTCCTGATCTGTGATAGTCCTGTGGATGTCCTGACCATTAGATAACAGAGTAAACGTGAACAACAAAGTACAGTCTGTAATTTTAGAACTACAAAGTGCAGGGACCACTAAAACTTAAATAAAGAATAAGCAAAATATAAAAAGAAAAATATAGAATGTCTAAGACTTTTGGACAGTACATATATATATAAACAATGCATGTAAGAACAATAATATATACAATTATTTATATTACGATTCTGACATGCATTCTGGCACAACCAAAAAGTAACATTGTCCACATTGCTGTTGTTGGTACAAGCATCATTTAAAAATTCATCACTGGTTCCAACCATATTAAATGGTTGTAAGTAGTTTTAAACAACCAGCTTCTTTTTTTTGCCCCACTGCATAATATGCTGCCCCCTGTGGTTTTTAAATGCTTTACTTATATACTCAACTCCTCAATGCCTTCACTTGCTTTTTGAGAGAAGTTCTTCAAATTCTCTCATCCACCAATCCTACTACATGTCAACTAGACCCCATTCCATCACCAGATCACTGAAGACCTTCCCTTTATCTCTTCTCTCATCAACAACTCTATGATGTCTGCTCATGTTTCTTCTGCTTGCAATAGTCATTCCTAGGTTGAAAAAGTGCACACTTAACATCTCAGACATCAACCACTTACACTCCAGTATCACTTCTCTCTTTCCCCTCAAAAATGCTTGAAAGTGCTGTCTATAATCAGCTGTTAACCTTTCTCAGAAAGAATGGCCTACAGGTTTACAAACAGTCTGACTTCAAAGCAGCTCACTCCACAGAAACCGCCCTGATGGCTGTTTCTGAGAAGCTTCATGCTGCCAGAGCATCCAGACTTTCATCAGTTGTCATCCTTCTTGTCCTTTCAGCAGCCTTTGACACAGTCCGCCACAAGATTCTCCTTTCTGCCCACTCCGGTCTTGAAATCACAGACTCAGTATGATTGCGTCGCTTGCTTCCTACCTGGAGGGGATCTCATCAGGTATCATGGAGAGGATCCGCATCCACACCACAAGCACTTGCAACTGGAGCTCCACAAGGCTCAGTTCTGGGACCTCTTCTTTTCTCTCTCTACACCTGTTCTCTTGGTGAAGTCATAACCTCTCAAGGCTTCTCCTATCATTGTTATGTTGATTACACTCAGCTCATCCTCTGCTTCCCTCCAACAGATTTGTAGGTCTCCACACATATCTCAGAATGTCTGGAGAGCATCTTATCATGGATGTCAGTTCATCATCTGAAAACCATAGCAAAACTGAGCTGCTTTACATTCCTGAAGATGGGTCCTCTTTTCAAGTTCTTGTCATCTCCCAGATAAACTCCTCCATCACATCCTCTGACAATGCAAGGATCCCTGGAGTAATCATTGATAACCAGCTGAGTTTCTCTGCTCATATCTATAAACTGACCCAGTAATGCAGGTATCTCCTCTGCAACATCAGGAGAATTCAACCCCTGTCCAGGGAAGCCACCCAGGTGCTTGTTCAGTATCTTTTTTTAAATCAAAATTAGATTACTGCAATGCTCTTCTGGCTGGTCTTCCAATGCGTATAGTCAGACCCCTGCAACTGATACAGAATGCAGAAGCACATCTGGTTTCAGTTTACCCAGATTTTTCAGCCCACTGCTATGTTCTTTTCACTGGCTCCCTGTAGCTGCCCACATCAGATTCAAAACCTTGATGCTCACCTACAAAGTCAAAAAACAGACCAGCATCTGCTTACCTACAGGCTCAAATCAAACACTGCTCTGAACTTTGTACCCCCTGAGACACAAGCTTGGCTCGACTGGACCCCACCTCAACATTATAAGGAAGACAACCATCAAGACACTTCTCAGTACTGGTACCCAGGTGGTGCAATGAACTGCCACTGGATGTCCAAAAGGCTGAGTCTCTTGCTTTCTTTAAATGGTGACTAAAGACTAACTTCTTCACTCAACACTTAAGTGAAGACTGAATCTTCACTTACATATTTAAAAAATACTCTCTTTGTAGTTTTACCTACATCAGATCATAACAGTCTTTAGTTAATTGTGTTCTTGGGTGTGTATGTGTACCAGAACAAGGTAATGTCTGCTAAAAAGAAAGTACTTCTCAAGTATGTTGCGTTAAATGAATATTTAATCTGCATTAGATGAATATTCAAGAAACTTCTCAAAATAATCTTATGCCTCTGCAGGAATAGATAATCAGCATATAGTACATAGCATAGTGCTTTTCCTTCCTCATGCTCATGCAAACATGACTAGGACACGTAAGTTTATGGTTTTTCTTATCACTTGCAAGCTTGATCTGAAGTGTAAGTGGTGTCAAACCATAGAATGGCTGACAGTCTGAGTTTGAGCCGTTAGGCCTGGTCAGATTTACAGAAGTGATACATGCATTACAACCACAACCTATTCATAACGGCCCTCTAGTTTATGCTGCACAAACAGCACACAGGACAGTCAAGTTGGTTATAATTTATTTGCTGGGGAGACAATTTGCTTCTGCTGTTTCCTTTCACCTCCCATTAGACCAACTCTGTACTGTCTGTTTAGCAAGGCAGCTGTACTGTTTTCCTTAGATGGGTGGCGTGCCTCCTTGTGTATGGTTGTCTTGTCTGAGGTTGCAACTTGTTCTCTTGCCATTGGCTGCTAAGCCACACGCTGAAAGCAGATACCCAGGCTGGGAGGGAACCATTAATGAGCCACAGGCAGTTACATCACAGGACCAGAGAGATTATAGAGGAGATGCAGCCTCACATGAGAAGCAGGGAGTTCAGCCAAGCCATTGTCAGTTTATGGGCAGGAGTGGGTAAAATGTGCTGTAGGGTCACCCACAAGAGTCAGTGCAAATAAAGTAACTGTGTAGCTAACTTGCACACCATGGACTCTTCTAAATGCATCTTGGTAGTTATGACACCATCAGTACATACTAAAATCACAATACGTGATGTGTGAGGACTTGGAGTACTTTTTTGTTTATGATGTGAAAAGCTGTGTGGTTGTTCCCCAGCAGACTATTGGCTGTTGAGGTGTCACCATGGTTGGGAAAACACTTCCAATATTTCCTTCTGTTGTCCTTTGAGGGTGAGGGTACCCCCTGGAGTTTGCTGCTGGATGTTTGCAGGGAACCAAAATATAATTTTTTGCTGTTTTCTCCAATGTAATTGTAAAGTGTCACGGGCAACAGGGCTTTGTACCCAGATGCAGAGCAGATGCTGGAGTGCAGGAGGGCAAAATTTCTTGAAACTTAGTGTGAATAATTTACAGTTGTAGTAGAGCATTTCCAAATTTCATTAGGTTGTATTATCTAAAGCAGTAAAGCCTGATAACGTAGAGTGTGCAGTACATAATGCAGTCTAACATACTACCCTATAGTGTGTAATTATTCGCACACTCACAATTTTGGGGCATATAGCTTAACCTCAGTCTTAACAACCTGGGTTAGTACAATACAGGACTGGCAACAAAAGTTTTCCAGTATACAGTGGTACCTTGATTCTTGTTGTTAATTTGTCTCAGCAGACTTGTCGAGAACCGAAAACTATGAGTACCGAGCAAACTTTTTTCTATAAGGAATAATGCAAATTGAATTAATCCGTTCCAAACCCCCAGAAAATCCACACTGTATAAGGCATTATATGCATTAATGGAGTTGTATTGTACAACTGCTCCCTGATTTAGATAAATGTCTTACAATGGGGATATTTTCAGACAATCCATCATAAGTAAAATGTATCATGAACTGATGAGTTTATTATAGTTTACCCTTTATCAAAGCGGAGCCAACCTTATAAACCTTATAAACCTTTTAAACAGCCGAGCTTAAAACATTTACATGAACCTACAGTTGGCCAAAATCATTAACACAAAGCATATTTTATAGTAAAGTGTTAAAAAATCTCGTGTCACTTAGTGAGTAATGAATTGAAAGTGAAAACTAGAAGCAAAATACTTAATGTATTGGTGAACTTAGGGCGCTTGCATAGCTGCTAATGCTAACTGTAGCCTGTATTCCGGAGAACTCAGTTCCTTTTGGTTGGCAGTAACCAATAACCATATTAGGACTCATGGGTGCTTATTTACTCTAAAAATACAGTACTGTAGATGTAAAAATAAAGAAAACCACAAGAGACAGTGAGGTAGACTACATCGCCCACAATCCTCTGCTGGGTCCCGTTGGTCCCGTTGGTCCCGTGGAGCAATCCAGAGCTCTGCTCTGTATAACAAACTCTAATTTGGTGATAGACAACAGCTGTTTTACACAGCTTATAAGCTCGGCCACGAGTGACTCTCTTTGCAAGGTGTTAGCTTGACATTGTCGAGTGTAACAAACGCGTGTGGTTTTTGCTCGGTCTTCCTGGTGGATTATGGTCCAGGTTTGCTCAGACATCCTGGTAGGATAACGTTCCAGTTTCGCCCAATCAACCAGTGTGGATGATACTCCAGTGTTGCTCCCTTGAACTTTGAGAACTTCATCCCGTTTTTGGCCCATGTTCACCATGTGAGATCGAACCTCAACTTGCCATGGAGGATCTGGACTCTCCCAGCACTCCCAACATGGTACCTGCGCCCATTCATACCAACCTGCCCAATAATTTTTATGGCAACTGGAAAGACTGTGGTAGATTTATCATGCAGTGCTCAAGGTACTTGCGTTCCATGCCCCATTACTCGGAGTTCAAGTGTGTATTTTTTGTTCATTGGCGTCTTGCAGGCAAAGAGTTAGAATGACTAAAGTCTGGGACCTGTGACAAATTTTTTTAAGGACTCTGGGCTCATTTCGGCCTCGCCCCGGGAAAGTGTCAGGGAACTCTGGGGAATCGTGGTTTGGAGCTTGCATGAAACAGGGGTCAACGCTAGCTGACCACAACCTAGGCTCCTCAGCCATCAATTCGTACCTCTACTAGCCTTTCACTTGCTGGATCCTCCACTTGCCGTTTGTTTAAGGGGTCCAGTTGTCACCCGGGCCAAGTCCGATCCTATGAGACATCTGTTCGTGAGCTTGTCCCGAAGACATCTGCCTTGGAACCTGTCCACAGGATGTCTGTTCTTGAGTCTATCCAGATGAGATGTTGGTTCGTGAGCTCGTCCTGGAGACGACAGTTCCCGAGCCGGTCCAGAAGGCTTCTGTTCCTGTGCCAGCTCAGAGGAAGCTGGTTCAGAGTTTTTTCAGGACACGCCAGTGCCAGTGTCTGCACAAAAGACGTCCATTCCTGAAACCACCCAGAAGACATCAATTCATGAGCTTGTCCAGGAGACGCTGGTGTCAGAGTCTGTCCAGAAGACAGTAGTTCCTGAGTCTTTCCATAAGACAGTAGTTCCTGAGTCTGTCCAGTGGGTGGCAGTTCCCGAATCTGTCCAGAAGACGTCTGCTCGTGTGCCAGTCCAGAAGAAGTCGGTTCAAGAGCCTGCATTGAGGAAGTTCGTGCCAGTGCCTGTTCTGAGAATGCCCATGCCAGCCCCGAGGTGCTAGTGCCTGCTCCTAGGACATCCATTTCAGTGAATGCCCAGAGGAAGTCCGTTCCAGTGCCTGCCCTGAGGACGTCAGTTCCAGTGCCTGTTTCAGGGATGTCAGTGCCATTGCCTGCCCCGAGGACGTCCGTGCCTGTGCCTCTTCCAAGGACGTCCGTGCCCATGCCTCTTCCGAGGATGCCCGTCGCTGAGACCGTCCAGAGCACGGCCGCACCTTAGACCATCCAGACGACGCCATTCGCAGAGACCGTCCAGAGCACGTCGGCTCCAGAGACCATCCAGAGGAAGCCCATCACCGAGACCGTCCAGAACACATCCAACCCAGAGACCGTCCAGAGCATGTTGGCTCCAGAGACCATCCAGAGGATACCCGTCACCGAGACCGTCCAGATGATGCCCTTCCCAGAGTCCGTCCAGAGCACGTCGGCTTCAGAGACCGTCCAGAAGAAGCCTGTCACCGAGACCAATGGTGCCAGTCACACAGGCCGTGAAGTGCCAGAGTTAGTCGCTAGAGAAACTTTTGTTCCAGAGGAGGTCCTGAAGGCGACCCTCGTTCCAGAGTCGGTCGCAAGGGCGACTTCCGTGCCAGAGACCTTCCAGACGATGCTCGTCCCGGAAACCGGTGGATTATGTTCTAGTTTCACTCTGTCGTCCTGGTGGATTATGTTCCTCTTTCTCTGTGTCTTTCGGTAAGGATTACGGTCCAGGTTTGCTTCGACATCCTGGTAGGACAACGTTCCGGTTTTGCCCAGTCAACCAGTGTGGATGATACTCCGGTGTTGCTCCCTCAAACTTTGAGGACTTCCTCCCGTTTTCGCCTGAGAGCTCTAATATCCTCCCGCTGTTAGCGTGTTGCAGGAGGTTTCTTTGGTAGTTGGGCTGGGTTGTGTTTATACTTACTTTAGCTGTGTTAGTATCAGTTGTTCTATTGTATTAGGCTGGGTTTAGTGAGTACCTTAGTTCT